>JAOEHY010000362.1:0-30669 GCA_025447955.1 Psilopsiagon aurifrons | reverse complement strand
TGCTACCACCAATAATAATAATGATAAGGGAAATAACAAGGGAAGAGAATACAACCGCTCACCACCCGCTGACTGATGCCCAGCCTGACCCGAGCTGTGATCTTACCCTTCCGGGTAACTGTCCCCAGTTTATGTACTGGGCATGACATACTGTGGTATGGAATACCTCTTTGTCTAGTTCGGGTCAGGTGTCCTGTCTCTGCTTCCTCCCGGCTTCCCCTCCTCCCTGGCAGAACATGAGACAAAGTCCTTGGTCAGAGTAAACATTACTGAGCAGCAACTAAAACATCAGTGCTGTTCCGAGGCCTAAAGTCAAAACTACAGCACTGCACCAGCTACTAAGAAGGAGAAAAATGACTGCTACTGCTGAACCCAGGACACCAGGGAAACAATTGTGTCCCCATTTCTGGAGATACTTACAAGGTGTTTACATGTGGTGCTTAGAGACATGTTTTCCTGGTGGGCATGTCAGTGTTAGGTTAATGGTTGAACTCAATGATCTTCACGGTCTTTTTAACCTAAATGGTTCTATGATTCTGTGAAATTTAGATATACAAATATCTATTTGCTCTAAAGATATCTCTAGCTCTTTTTTAATTTTTTTTTCTCACCTGTCAGTAGTGTTGTGTGATTTTTATAAAGAGTACTTGATCTTTTACTATGTTCTCTGATGTGGCCGTGCTGTAGTCCCATGAGGGACTAGGGTTTGTCTTTCCAGAATTTTCATATGATGTGCTGTTTCTGTCCTTCTTTCTATCTGTGGTGTTCAGTATTTGAACCTGTTTGTCGTGATTCCTGGTGTATTCTGTCTAGTGAAATGAATATGCAATATCTGATTTAGGCCTCATTTCTCCCATGTTTTTAATTTTTAGTGACATAATTGTTTAACAGTAATGATTTGCTCTTACTGATTTCCTAATGTTGTAAGTCTTCTATGCAGCATATATATATATATGCAATAGCATATATTTAAGCAAAAAAGAAAAATTATGATGTCTTCTGTTTCAGTCTATGCTATCACCTGTGCTTTCAGCAACACATTTATCACAGAGTGTGTTTCCTGGTTTGGATCTTTATTCATTTACTGAGTCAGGTAATACTATCTATTTTAAAGTCTGATATAATACACAGGTCAAGTTTTTGAGTTCATTGAATTAATTTGTTTCTCTTGGAGTAAGTGACCATTTGTGGCTTTAAGTTCTGGAGGTTTAGTAATGTTGTAGTGGGTGCAGCTTATTATTATTTTCTCTAATGCAAAATATTTGTATATTTTCTCATAGAAGTAAAATTCTGGATGTTTCTTTTTCTTGTTCCTTTTCCGAAGGCAAGGCAGTAAATTGGTAGGATAGGTTTCTTTATTTTTGTGTTTGCATATCTTACTACAAATCTCTATTCAGAACATCTGAAGTAGTATGTATGCCATTTTTTTGTTTCACTATATACTCAATCATCTGATAGCAGTTTAAATTATTTTCTTCTGGTGAAGGATTTTTCTCCTATGTAGCTGGATTTATGTAAGTTACAAAATACTGAAATGATGACAGTTGGAAATTGCTGTGTTTTATAAAATCCCATCGTTCCAACTTCTACAGGATCAAACAGAAGATTGGGTGTGGAGAAATTGGTCATGTTTAGTAATGCCTTGCTGTTCAAACAGCTTAGATTGTAACATTCCATCTAGCAGTTACATATGAAAAATAAAAAATACACAAGTGTTACTTCAGTGTCAGTCATCTTTTGAGGCCAAAATACTCAGCTGGAGAAATAGAGAATGATACTACCTTTCCTCTCTCATGTTAATACTATATGCAGTTTGCAAACGCTAGCAAAGTAAATTTTTACATCTACTTCATCACTTTAAATTCAGTGTGTGTTTACAATATTGATAGAAATATGTATCTGTGTATCTTCATGTATTTTTTTTGAACTGTGAGTTCCTTTAAGTGGCAAAAGGAAGAGAGAAAGTGTTTTTCAATTCTTAAATACTAGGGTTGAGATGAAGGCAAACAGTGGTTTGAGAAAGTAATAACTAGGTTTAGATTGAATCAAGTATGGTGTTAAAATTTATACTGTGCATACAACTGTGCAGTAATTTTAAGTGATCCATACCCCCAGATGGAAGGGTGCTTTTAAGCTGTAGAAAATCCTTGTTACTGTCATTTGTTCAGTTTTGTCAGAAGAAGGCTACTTCTTCCACAGTTATCTCCTTTAATTTCACTGCTTATGCTTTTAGGTGAAGGAGAAGAGCCTTATAGGATGGTGCCATTCTTGGTTAGACTTCTGTAATTGGTGGTTTAAAACCTTAATAGTACTTAGGAGTCTCCCCTGAAATGGGAGCTCCTTAGCAAGGAGAGGTCCAAAGTAATGGCACTAATGGTGACACAAAGGCTTTTGTATGGTCAGCAGCAGTCAGACCAGCATAAGACTTATTAAGCTATTAGTACAAACTGAAGGCAAGATGAGGCATGTTTTGTGCTGTCTATGCAAGACTGTTGATGAAGGAATTAGTTGACAAGAACTGATTTAGAAGGAGGTGTAGGTGTGCTGAAAAGCTGTGGAGCCAGGAGCAGATATAATGGTAGAAGCAGACTTTACTGTTTGCTAGTTACCAGCTAGGTAATCTTCCTGTACTTGTACATTTAAGATTTTATAAATGTTGTCATGAAAATTCTAGGTCAGAGTATTCCAGATGTTGACTGTATGAAACCTGTATGTAATGTTCTTATTAATTAATTCTTAGAATCAGAAGAAGAATTTTATGATGCTCTAAGCAGTCCTGTGGAAGACATGCCATTTTTTGAAACTCCATCTGGTTCGCTGAAGCAAACTAGCAGTGCGAGGCAAAAAACCCTATGTAAACAAGAGTCTTTGAAAACCATGACAAAATTCCAGCTAAGGTTTGAAGTGGCTGAGGTAAAGTGACATTTTAAAATTTCTCTGAATCACATCTGAATGGTAATTTTTCCCTGTTTGTTGTGTCATGAATCCATGTCTACAGAAGTATTGATTCCCCAGTTCTTGTTGAAACTACTCTGTAGGTTTTCTTCCAAGTCACAATTTTGCTTCTCCATCCTTGTTGTCACTGAAGTACTTTGGTTTGTCTCCTTTGATTTATCCCAACTAATTTTATTGCTGAATTTCTTTTACCTAACTGTCACTCAGAAGTCATGTTACATATTTTTGGCTTAAGATGTAGCTTCTGACATTTTCTTCAGGATACTAGTGTGGTCACTAGGAAAACTTTGTGCACATTTCATCTTGTATCAGGCAGTGTATTTTTAAGCTCCAGTTTTTCCCAGACTCTGTTGACTTCACACATAAATCTGTAACATGTTCACTATGAAATGTTTCATGTGTTATTCTTGCTGGTCCAGACCTGGGAGAACGCTGGAGGAGGGTATTCTACCCAAATGCAAGGTCCTAACTCCATCAGTTAGCCTAGTAAAAGAGATGGTCTTTTACCACTATCATTACCTTTATCATATCTGTGACAGTGTTAGTGCTACTGCTCTGCTTTTAGCTTTACCATTAAACCATAAAAACTCAGATAATTTTACAAATTCTCTTTTAGGGTAGAGCTTAGAAAATGGCTTAAACACATCATAACTAGCTTGCAACATACTGTATACTATACCACATAGAAAATACATAGATAAAAATGAATTTTTCTGGGTTTTGAGTGATGACAAGACCTTGTTTAAGAATCATAGAATGGTTTGGGTTGGAAAGGACCTTATGATCATCTAGTTGCATCCCCTCAGCCATGGCAATATCACCTCCCACTAGAGCAGGTTGCTCAAGGCCCTGTCCAGCCTGGCCTTGAACAGCTGCTAGTCTAAAGATAAATGCTGTGTTTTACATTATTCACTAATGGAAACTATCTTAAAATCTGTAAAAAAAAAAAAAAAAAATCAATGGCGAATCTATGAAGAATCAGCTGTCAGCTTCGTAATTTAAAATGATATACTGGGTTTGGTTTTAATTTTCTGTCTTTGTGGAGAGCATTATGTGGAACAGAAGAGTGCATATATATTTGTTTCGCTTTGTCTGAGAAAGACTGATAAAAACAGCTCATCTAGGAATTTATTTAACAAGATCTTTGTCATATGTGGGTGGAAAAATAGGAAATCCTTTGGGCTGATACTCAGCTTGGGAATCTAAGTCTTACAAGGAGAGTTCAAAAAAATTCCAGTGAAAGCAGTAAATTCTTTATTCTGACTGAAAATCCAGTTTTGACTGAGTTGAACATTACGAAATGCTTTACAGAGATTTTAAAAAAGTTAGTTCATGTGGATGTAGCTTTGGTGTTACATGTATGTATGTTTGAAGTTCTTATTCAAAGAGCAGCAAACAGTATTCCAGCATTATGGTTGTTGAACTGTTTATATTTTTCAGGGCATGTGCTCAGTAAAGTCAAATGATCAGTAGATGTAACCAGTAAAATATGCATAGATGCATAATGCTATATAAAAACCAAGAGGATAATTGAGTCCTTTATTTTATTTTTCTGTTTGGTGTTTTTTTAGGTCTTAATTAAACTATGCCGTCTTACTGGTAATACTGAGACACCTGTGCTGGAGCTTAATATCATTAAGTTAGGCACTGAACTTAAGTTAAGAAGATTTGACGTGACTGCAAATGCTTTCCTTCGTGAAGTTTCCCTTCTGTGCCCAGAGTATGTGGGTAAGTATTTATAGTCTGATAAAAAAAAAATTCACAACTAACACTGTAAATTTGTCTTTAAAAAGCCTGTAGAACTTCCTTTCATCAACTGAGGAAGGTTTGTTCCCTGAATTAAATGGAAGGGGTGGATGGGGAAGACAAAAGGAATTAAGGAATTCATTCTCTTCGTAAGGCTTTGGTAAATATATTTTAGTGCTGATGACTCTAGTAGATATCTATTTTAGTTCTACAGAAGAGGTTTTTTGATTAAATAGCGATGATAGCTAGTAGTCTAGTTTATAATCTATAGGTGATTAAAAGAGTTGTACAAAAATTGTCTTTTTTTTTTTCCCCCCCTTATAAAAAGTAATTCTTTTTTTTTTCCTTCTGGGTTTTTTTGAGATGATAATGACAAACCAGTTTTCATACTTACTACCTTGGATAATGTAGATGATGATCTTCTTACTCTGGAGTACATAAAGGTGAGAAAAGAACAGACTTAGTTTTTCAAATGTAAGCCAGTCATAGACAGTACAGTCTTACTGAGCAGTTGTTGAAGGTGTTTCCCTGCTTACTCATTCCTTGACATGCCTAGTATCATATGCAAAGTGTATCAGCTCCCTTATCAGATTAACTTGTACATCTTAACTTGTAGTGTTTTTTAAAATAAATTCTCTCTAATCAAATATCTCAAAAGTGGATGCCAGAAGGATGATGCCAGACTCTTCAGTTGTGCTCAGCAAAAGAATGAGGAGCAATGGCCATAAACTAAAACATAAGAAGTTTCTCCTCAATATGAGCAAGAATTTCTTTGCATTGGGGGTGGCAGAGTACTGGAACAGGCTGCATAGGGGTTGTGGAGTCTCCCTCCCTGGAAATATTCAAAACCCACCTGGACACATTCCTGTGTAACCTGTGTTAGGTGGCCCTGCCTTGGCAAGGGGGGTTGGACTAGATGATCTCCAGTGGTCTCTACCAATCGTGATTGTTCTGTGATCCTGTGAAATTAGTAACCTCCTGTTTTTTTTGTTTTACATGCACTTTTGGTGGAATAGGCTGATATTAATGGACCAGAACTAAAAGCTATTTATCAGAATGTTCTACAGAAAATAAAGGTACGATATTATTATTTTCTTAACATAAATGTCTCATTGTGATGAGATAGGCATATTAGATAAATATAATTTGTTTTTTAGGTGAACTTTTCATCTCTAGATGTTCAGTTGCATTCTGAAGCTCTGCTGAATGCTGTGAACTATCTGAATAATATTCTACCCAAACAAGAGACTAAAGTTGCAGAAGAACCGGTCTGTGAAAAAACAGAGGAGAAGAAGGATGTTCTTAAGAAATTAAGTCAGTGTCTTTGTTTTCTCTCTTTTCATTCCTCTGTCTTCACTTGTATATGCAAGGAAGAAAACAAATATTTTCTATTTTTGTGAGCCTGTCAGTGACTTGAAATGAGAAATTTTCTTCAGTTTATATTTACTTCTCCACTTCACAGTGTTTATTACTCTGAAATGTATTTCCTGCTGTTAATAAAATATTCATGTTGATTACCAGAGTTTTTTGAAGCACATAAGGGCTCCTACATATACAATCCTGTGTATACACTTCCTTCGTGTCGTACTTGCTAGTATGAGTGCAGTGCATTTTGTGAGTGCTGCAGGCTTGATTCAAACAAAGCTTTGGGAAAGGGTTCCTAAAATATTACATCTCCTGTTTGAAGAATTCTAACTTTATCATTTTGTATGTCCCACAGCATCAAAAAAATCGAAGTATGAAGATGTTATTGACCTCAATATCTGTGCGGATTTATCTTGTTTACGTATCTTTATTAGTGAGAAAAAACATAGAATAGCTGAAATTCACATTGAAGGTAGGAACAAATCTTCAATCACAAAGACACAAAACTTTGTAACAATAATCATCTCTAGATTTTGGAATTCTTTTTATTTTAAGGTCTGGATAGCCAAGTAATCATGAAAAAAACAGCAACAGAAGTAACTGCAAAATTGAAGAACATCATTATTGTGGATTCTGATGAGACAGCATTGTATAAAAAGGTATTCATTTTAATGTATAATGGATTTCTTAATGGAATATGGATGTTCAATTGACTTTCCTTTCTGGACTTGCACTCTTCAGCTGTGATCAATTTTTTTTCCCTTTTATAATAATATTATATGTATTTGCTGGGAGCATTATTCTCTACATAGGCCGACTCATTGTGCCCCTACACCCAGCAATTGTTAGGCTGACACTGATTTTTGTGGAACTGTGCTCCCAGCTACTCCTTACACTCCTTATTTTGTTGACTGATGGACATAATTATTCAGGCTGAGATTCTAACTGAATATGTTAATTAATTTAAAGGATTTTTGTTTATTTAATTTTTTGTTGAAATATTTGAAGTAAAAATGTTTTGAAATTGTGAAGTACTGAAATGGAAGTACTACATTTCACTTTGGAATTCAGTTTCTCCACTGTTAAGTTTTTTTACAGCAGACACTTGTTGGTTTTGTTCTTTTTTTTTTTTCCCCCTAAGGCTCTCTATATCACAGGAAAAGAAGTCTTCAACTTTAGGATGATATCATATGTGAATGCTACAGATGGCATTGCATATACTAATATGAATGTTGTTGACAATCGTATTTACCTGACTGTTGGATGTATTCAAGTAGTTTTTGTCAACAAGTTTGTTTCATCTATTTTGGTAAGTTGAATATTTCAGATACTGTTCTACATCTCTCAGAATACACTGTCGGACCTAGAAAAAGATAAAACATCCCATATGGGGTGGTGCCCATTTATGTAAGAACTCTTATATAGTATTGTTAAAAAGTTTACTTGGACTGGTGGTTGGGCTATTTACTTTTCTTCTCCATATGCTTCTCATTGTGGAGAGGTAGCTAAGCAACAGTGCTTGCTATTATTGTTAGTAATTTTCTGTTCATTGTTTTTAACACTGAAATACAAGTAGTAAGCCAAGAAGATTGATGCCTTTTCCATAAATTATAAATAAATATATATTTTACTCCTGTATGAGTAAGTAAAACGTAATTCATATAAGTCATATTACAAGATCGTTGCTGTTAATACCTGATTTCAAAAATATTTAGTATGGAAATTTGTTTTTATCTGTATGCAGTCTTTATCATGTTTTGTGTGGAGATTATCCTATTAATGAATTCAGGAAAAGCGCATAGCAAAAAAGAGTATCTCAGGATGGTTTGCTGTTTAAAAAAATAAGATTCTTAAGTGCTTTTGAAGTAGTGTAATTCTTAATCTCAGGATCTGTTTTCTTTTACTAGGCTTTTGTAAATAACTTTCAAGCGGCCAAGGAAGCTCTTACTGAGGCAACTGTTCAAGCAGCAGAGAAAGCAGCTACAGGTGTAAAAGAACTAGCAGAGCGTAGTTCCCGTTTGGCACTAGATATCAATATTAAAGCACCTGTTGTGATAGTTCCACAGTCAGCAATGTCTACAAATGTCCTGGTGGCTGATCTTGGTCTAATCACCGTGAAGAACCGTTTCTTTATCTCTAAAACAAAAACACAGTATAATCTCCCACCTGTTGTTGACTCTATGACAGTGAAATTGAGTGAACTAAAGTTGTACAGGTAATGTATTGTTAAGAAATAGAAGCAAATGTATGTTTAGGAAATATTATGCAGAATAATAGACTTATGCATCCTTCACTGCTTTGGAACAGGTTATATCGTTTCTAAAGGCTATTTTGATGGAGTTTTCAAGGTGCTTAGGGATATGAGTTAGTGGTAGATCTGGCAGTGTTAGGTGAACAGCTGGAGTCAATAATCTTATTTTCCAACTTAAATGATGTTATGATTCTGTACATAGCTGAAAAGATACCAAGTCGCATAGCCATGAACAAATGTTTGAAAGTAGGCAGGACATTGGGAGAGGGAGATTGAAAGGAAGGGAGTTTTCAAACACAGTTGAAGAATACTGGAGAAAGAAGCAGTTGCTCTCCAGTGGAGAAGAGGTAAGAGGTCCTAACTTGCAAGAAGTTAGTGTATTGTGTGTCTAAAGTATCTCCTCCCTGCTAAGAAAAGATACCTAGTTAATTGGTTAAGTCTTTAGCTAGAGATACTAGGAGTATGTGGCTGAAGTGTCTCCTCTGCCAAGAAAAAGTATCTAGTTGGTGAAGTGGGGCTTTAGCTACAGATATTAGGAGTAGTATGAAGACTGTTTTACAGTACTATTCAGAAAGATGAGGAAAAGACAAAAGTCTGTTAGAATGTGTAAGTGAAGTATGTCAAGTTGGGAGCATTTTCTTTCTTTTCACAGGTCATGCTATGAGCAAGGTTTATTACAAACTGAAGTACAGTTGCTGCAGCCACTCAATCTGGAAGTAGTTGTTGAGCGAAATTTAGCTGCTGCATGGTATAACGAAGTTCCTGATATTGAAATATCTGGCCTCCTCAAGCCTATGAATGTAAGCACTCATTTCTGAAAGCAGATGTTAAAATATCCGTGGAGAATTGATTTGGTTTTCTCTTCATAAAAATCCAAGTTCCTTGGAGTATTTTTTGATTTTGAGATATAGAACAGATTTTTGTCATTTCTTGGGGAAAAAGCAAGTCAATAGCTTTCTGTTCTAATCTAAGTTCTCTATTTCATCTGTGATACTGAAGGCAGACTTTGTACTCTTACTGTTGCTAGTTAGAACTGGATATAATGTTAAAGCTTTCTTTTACCAGTCAGTATCTTTCAGAGAAGGATTGGGAAAAATAGGGGTTTATTGGTCCGTTCATTACCTGCTCAATTCAGACTTGTGACAAGTCTGAGCTAGTGCATGCGCTCATTTAAATTTCACTTAAAAAAATGAAAGGTTTGTCAGTCGTATGAGGAAAAACAATTTTGGAATAGAACTAGTAGATAATACTGTACAGTACCTTGTGACTTAACTGTGGACAATTTTGGGCAAACGTAAATCATACTATATGGGTACAACTTCTAATATTCAATTCCTAAATTGTAGCTTTGTAAAGCGATGACTGCTACTGCCAAACCCAGGACAAAAGTTCATAGATCAAAGCAAAAAGGGGTTTTGTGGATTTGAGAAAAATATTTTACTTGGTTCTGTAGTTTCCTATACAGGGACTCAGGTGAAATTAATTTGGTTTATCTGTTTATTTGTAAACTTAATTTTAGTTCACAAAAGTTTAATGAACTTATTTGTTCTGAGTCTAATAACTTTTTTTTTAATAATTTTTTTTTAAGCTAATTCTCAGTCAGGAGGATATTACCACAATATTGAGGACACTAAATGAAAATATAGGTGGAAGCTCTGATGCATCAACATCTTTACCTGAGCCGAAAGATACGACTAGCCAATGTAGTGATTTTCATAGTACTTCACAGCACTCTGCAGGTAATGTTTTACAAAATTGCATGTGGTCTAGTGCTTTTAGTTATTACTGTCAATTTAGTATTTCTGTTAGAATTGCCTTTATGAAAGGATGCCAGATTCAGTTGCTTTTAACAGTATGCCTCTGTTATCTTGATTTTGTGGTTTGAAGTGTACCATACAATAATGATAAAAAATAGAAGCAACTGGACTATTGAAGTGAGTTTTGCAGCATTACATGCTTTAATGTTATGACTGTCTTGTTCCACTGGCAGTAATGCAGTGAGCACCTAGAAGTCTGTCAGCTGTATTTGATAACATCCCAATTTAGGAAAGGTGATATGTTACTCTCTTTCTTGTATATGCTAGTTCTGTTGCTGTTCAGTTTTAGATCTGTTCATTTGTCATAGTGATGTCATCCCTGGAAGTTGTTCCTATTCAGTACAGAACCATGAGCTATTCAGCAGAGACTAAAAAAAAACAAGTAAGGTTAAGAAAAGAATCTTTTATTGAACTCTTCTATTAAATGTGAAAACCAGCAAAAATGTGGCAATATGAACAAATAAGGATGACAGTGAAGTTGTATTTTTTGTAACATTCTTGCACACCGAACCATAACATTAAGGGAAGTTGTACATTTATGTCTCTTAAAGATGGTAAAAATTGCATATGGAATATGTAAGCAAAGTATTTTATATTTTCAAGCATTGTGTGCTTTTTGCCAAAAGTAATTACGGAGAGCAAGATAAGCATATCCTTATTGCAGATGGATTTACATGCAAAAGAAGGGGGAAGGTGATGTCTTTACAGTGTCATCAGTGAGGATGTAGGTTTTTCCTTGTTTGCAGTCAGGTAATTTTCTTTAATATTAGGTGTTTTTCTAATTTTCAAAAGGTGTAACTGTTGTGACATCAGCTGTGGTGGAATTGCATTCATCTATGAAAATAAAAACAACACTAAAACTGGACTTCAGATTCGACTCTCTGACTTTAGTATTGTATAGTCCTGATTCAAAACAGGTAAATACAATTTTGGTTACAAAGGGAAAGAAACAACTTCAAGGCTGCCTACAGTGCTGGAAATTCTGAACAGGAATAGCTTAATTATGAGCAGAGGAAAATATTTCTAACAATAGTAACAAACATGATGGAAATGATAAATAGCTATTTTAACTAAATATGATGTCAGACATTACAGGAAAGAGTGTAATCAGTGGTAGCACATAATATATAACATTTTCTGTGATACTACTAAAAATTTGCTGAAAACTTACCTTAGTTTAAAATACAGTTGGGAAAGAAGAAAATGCAGAGGAGTGCAGCCTGTTCTTTAGTTAGACATGTGTGGGCACAAACACATATATAAATAAAATTGTGGAGGGAGATTGTAAATTTGTGTTACAGAATGAATACATTATTATTACTCTTGGTTTAAATTTACAAAACCTGTCAACAAATTTCTGACTCAAAGTTTAAAATAAAGTATTACTAAACTTTAATTTAAATTTAGTAATACTTTATTTTAAACTTTTAGTCTGGTATTCTAGATTTTGAGCAATTTTCCAGTATCTGGCTGAACACTACATAGTCACAAGAGACAAAACTTAATTTCTTATTTGGTGTCTGTGTACACTATGTGGTTTTTAAACAGCAAACAAACTGAAATTTCATGTGACAGTTTTACTTTCTTTGAAACACTGTCTCCCTCTCACTAATGTAAGCTTGCTTTAGGAAGCTGTTAGAAGTGTAAAGCTGTGAGGGTTTTTTTTTTTGGTTTGGCTTGGGTTTTTTTTCTCTGTATGTTAATGTCTTTTGAATTTTTGTCTTTTGAATTACTGTTGGGTTTAATATATTATTATTAGGAATTTTATGAGTTAGAAGAAAGCTGTATCTCACAACTGTGTATTATTTCCATTACTGATAAGCAAGTCTACAAACATATTTTCATTTGATTTAAGCAGGTTACAAATTTGGATCAGAGAGATGAGCTTTTGAAGCTTGCAGAGTTTAAATTAGGTTTGATGTCAGCTGCTGTCAAAATGTTATCAGATGGTTCAATGAATGCTTCAGTCAAGCTGGCAAACTGCACATTAGAAGATAAGAGACAGTCAATCCAGATGGCTACACCAAGGTCTGTGTTTTGACGTAAAGTACTGTTTGCTGAAATTTGACAAAGAGTTCCAAATGTTTCCATTATAGCATTCTGTTTAAACTGCAATTGTTTTGGTGTAGGTGGTTCTTAAAGTACATATGTCAGTAGACTTGTGTGTTGTATGTGCCTTTTGTTTATGTTGTAAGACCAATATAAATGCTAGAAACCAACTGAGTATGAATTAAACAAAACTTTAAATATAAAATTAATAAATGCATGGAGAACCAGATTTCATTTTTAGCCTTAATAAACTGTTGACTAAGTAAGACTAAGATTGTTCCTCCCTATGAAAAAAAAAAAGTCAGTAAACTATACTTCTGATACGTAAACACAGAATTGTGATGGTATGACTTGTTAAAATTGTAGACACCTTTAGTGACCAATGTATGGAAATCTACTTAGTTTTGAAGTTCTGCAGAATTTATGTTGATGTTTGTATCAGTCAATTTTAAAAATTGTTGGTGTTCCATTTTAAACTTACTCTTGTTAATGTATTGTTGTGAGAATCTTGTGTTTCAGAACTCGTAGCTGTTTTTTATTGTGTCATTAAATTCTGCCTTAATGGTCCTTCAGAATGGTGGAAATGAAACATGGATTTGACAAGAAAGTTATGATGGATATGAGCTATAAGCAGGGGAGAGATGGCACTGTTCTTGATGTGATTGTTCAAGAGATATACCTTTGTGCAAGCATGGAGTTTCTACTTACTGTTGCAGATGTATTTTTAAAGGCTAATGCAGAAAGTGCTGCTGCGCAGAAAAGTCTCAAACAGTCATTACCTTCAAAGGAGCAAGGTAATATTCTGGATTTTTTTTTAAATTTCCATTTAAATGTCCATTCAATTTTTGTATTGTAATACTATTTTAAAAATGATAATATGTTTCCTGTGTTCATGCATATAGAACAAATTCTTTAGACCATTGATATTTCTTTCTTTGCATCCTGGAAATCAGTTCATGTCCCATGGCCTTTTTTCTAAATGAAGCTTTGTCTTACCAGGCAAAGGAAATACCTAAAAATGTATGTCAAACATAAACTAAAATGGAAGAGGACAATTACTATTCAACAAGGTTTAGAATGATGATTACCACCATCATCATTTTCATCCTATCAGAGAAAGATGGAGTATATTTATATTATGCTTACATATGAGCTCGGCCTGCCTTATGTTGCTGCCTAGAAGTGGTGTCATTTCAGTTCTCCACTGATGTGCGTTTCTCTCTACACCAGTAAGCACGTTTTTAGCTTGAGTGACTGAGGTCTTTCTAGTGCAGGACCCTATACTTGACATCAGAAATTAGCCCATTAGAGCATCAAAGCAGGAAATGAGCTATTTATGCTTCCAGGCCATTGTAGTTCACATCAGGTCTGAAAAGCAAGTCCTTTTTTTTTTGTTTGTTTGTTTTGTTTGTGGGGGTTTTGTTGGTTTGTTTTGTGCTGTTGTGGTTTTTTTTTGGTAGTTGTTGTCATTGTTGTTGCTTATTTGTTTTCCTGTACCCTGAATATCTTAGTTGTGTCCACCTCATGTAGGCTTGCTGTGGTTATTTAATAGATGATAAAAATCAAAACATTGGAAGTCTTACATAGAAGTATATTAGTACTGCAGATGGCTAGATCAAGCGCTACTAAATGCTGAATTACTGTCTTATGGAAAAAAATGTGTTTTGCCACTCCAGAGGGCAGAAAATGTGTCCAGTATTTCAGCATTTTTGTTAAGACCCTGTTGTAGCTGGCTGATATAGATATTTAGTGAAGCAGATAATAGAGATAGCAATAGTGATAATACTGATTGACAAAGAAGCTTTGTGGAATCTTTCATTGTATCTGAAAGTATATTAAAGCTTTAATGGTTTTGTATGTCCAGTGAAGAGCCTAGAAATATTGAAGTCGCTGGGATCTACAGGTTTTCTGACACCAGTAATGCTAGATCTTTAAAATGTCTCTGTAAAATTGAGAGATGTAAATAATGAGAATTTAATCTGTGAAAAAATAATCTATTTTAATTTATATTTTTGAAGCACCTGTGCAGCCTATATCAACAATGGAAATGAACATTGTTGTTAAAAATCCAGAGATTGTGTTTGTGGCAGACTTAACAAGAAGCGATGCTCCTGCATTGGTGGTTACAACACAATGTGAGGTCTTCATTAAAAATAGTCCTGAAAGGTATAGCATGACAGCTGCTGTTAAGGAGTTACAAATGAAAGCATGCCCATTTCTTCCAGAAGAAAGGAAAGGGAACATTACTACGGTGAGTTTGCAAGCATCCACTTTGTATTCAACAGGTGCTGTGTAACTTATATTATGAGAATGCAAGTTATTTCCGAAATTTTAATCATTAGAATGTATATTACAGACATATCAGTAAAATTTTTGGCTAACTTACTTTGTTGATTTTATTCTGTTTTGTCTGATATGCGAAAAGCATTATCTTGATCTATGGCTTTGAGGTTTGCTTAGTATGTCAAGCTAAAACAAAAAGCCCAGAAGAGTAAGATGTTAATAATCTTTTGCATTCTGTATAAGCAAAATAATAGAATTTTATGAGTGTGCACTGTTTCAAATGCAACATTGTAAATTTGGAATACTTTCAGTCTGAAACTTTGTGTTAAATAGCAGCATAAGTTACAAAAGGTCACAGACCAAATGAGAAGTATGTATTATGAAATATATTATTTACTGTATGCTGTTCGTAAATTCTTTTGTGCTAAGGTCCATAGGTCCATTGTAATAAAACTGGCTGTTTATATTTTGGCAACAGAATTAAACTTGTTAGTTTTAATGACCAGTTGGAATGTATTGACTTCTGGAGCTTCTTGGAGCTTTCCTGCCTTTGCAGCTAAACACACTATACCTGGTTGCATCAGAGAAAAAAAAACCTATTTGACAGTACAGCGATGTGTTATCTCTGTCCTCAAAACACAGATGAACTTTGAAGAATGAGTCTTAGCAGCTCTGCATTAATGCCAACTTAATCTGTGGAACTACATAGGAAAGACCAAAGCTATAAGTACAAAGGATTAGGAGTTTCACTTACCGTAGCAGCTTAGTTTACTCCTTGAGTAGACAGAGTTTTTGACTGCATTAATTTGTTAACAGTCTAATTATTGAGAAAGTGATGCACTGATAGCCACAGCACAATGCAAAGTTACTTGAACTTCCATTTCTGTAGCTGGGGAGTATGGCACAAATGCGTCTAGCTTTGTAAAAAGCAATTAAAAAGCTTCACACCAGGCTTTCCATCTTACAGGATTATCTTCTGCCAGGATCTCTTGTCTCAGACTGTAGAAACAAAGACCAGTACTTAGCAGGATGCTTGTGATATAAAGAAGGGAAAGTCTTCAGAGGGCTTTAGTTTTGTTGCTTAAAATGGTACCGGCTTTAAAAATTTCAGAAGGTACTTGAGTAGTAAAAGCATAGAGGTCAAAAATTAAGACATTCTCTGCTGGAAACAGCATAATTGCCCATTTGACAACCCGTACATATGGTATTTGAACCCAGGTTTTATGTAAATGATACGATTGAAGTCTGGGAAAATAGTTGGTGAAAAAGAAATTCAGATGATATTCTATGCCCTCTTCTAGTGAAGAAAGAAAATGTATAATGTAATACGGAGATCACAAGATTGCTGGAGGCTGATACTGATGTGAAGGTTTTATATTGCCCAAACTTTAGGGACTTTTTGGAAGGCATATCTTAGGTAAGGACTGGAGAGCAGATTTTCCTGTCAGTACAATCTCAGTGGAGTCTTAACTACATCTGAGTGCTTTATTAATTACATAGCACTGCTTTTTTTTTACTTATTTATTTACTTATATATAGTGTACTGTAGATTCTGGTAACACGTGGCAAGTGAGAATGTGCAAGGACTGACTGTAAAGTAAAGCTGGAACGGAATGATTATGATTCAGTGGTATTTTTATTCAGGAAAACTGTAACTGTTGTTGCTGTGTTGCCCTTAACTGAAAAGTCTGCTTCTCAAAAGTCACGAGCATGATGATACGGTGTACCTGAAGGCATGAGCAGACTTTGCCTAAAGAATAGATATATTTACTGGAGTATAATGCATTTTATTGTAGATGGTGTTTCATTCTTCAGTGATTTAATTATGAGTGGCTGAGGTGATGCTTCTGATACCGTCTTTTTTTCCTTTACTTTTCCTTTCAGTACATTGGATACATAGTATTTAAAAGTAAATGATTTAAAAAGGTTTTTTTTTCTCTATTTGCTTTTATTCTTTTGCATAGGTATTACAGCCGTGTGACTTCTTCTTTGAAATGAAACAGTCAAGTTTCTCTATTTGCTTTTATTCTTTTGCATAGGTATTACAGCCGTGTGACTTCTTCTTTGAAATGAAACAGTCAAGTACTAATCCACAGACAGCTGATCTAACAGTTAGATCTCTGACAATAAAAGTAGGTACACTTTTATTATGTCTTTAGTTCTACTTTGAAGGCTTTGAAGTTGCTTGTGATAAATGTTTCTGTTGTGGTTTAAGCCGTAAATCAGCTGCGTGGTTCGCTCACTCCCCCCTCTTTCTTCCCCCCAACTCCCGGAGGGATGGGAAGGAGAATAGAAAGAATGCAACTCCCACAGGTTGCGATAAGAACAGTTTAGTAACTAAGGTGTAACACAAACCACTACTGCTACTACCAGTAATAATAATGACAAGAGAAATACAAGGGAAGAGTATACAACAGCTCACCATATCTACCCAGCCCAACCAAGCAACGAAGCCCCACACCCTTCCGGGTCTCTGCCCTCCGTTTCTGCATCCTGTGCACGACGTGCTTGTGGTATGGAATACCTCTTTGGTCAGTTTGGGTCAGGTGCCCTGTGTCTGCTTCCTCCCAGCTTCCCCTCCTTCCTGGCAGAGCATGAGACTCAGAAAGGCCTTGGCCAGACCAAAATATTCTAGGCGGTAACCGAAACACTGGTGTTATCAGCGCTGTTCCCAGGCCGAAAGTCAAAAACACAGCGCTGCACCAGCTACCGAGAAGGAGAAAAATGGCTGCTACTGCTGAACCCATGTTTCTTAGGAAACAAAAAAAATAAATCAAGAATGAAGACAGGAATTGTTTCTCTTCTTTATCAGGTCAGCTATCTATTTACCATGTGAAAACAAACAAAATTGAAAATCAACAGTTGTGTCACCAGTGTTTTGGTTTTGGAATCTGTGTTTATAAAATGGCCTGGTCTGCTGGGATGAGTTTTGAAGTGTTCAAATAGAGCATTGAATAATGTAGTTTACAAAGCTTCCATCTGGAAGAAAGGCTGGGGCTGAAAGTCTGTATAGTTTAAATTGTATTTTATGGAAAGTAGTGAGTTTTCAAATATAGAAGTCCTATAAAAAGCAGAAGTGTTTTGTTAGTGTTAACGTACTCATTGTAATTTTGTTTCTGAAAGTAGCTTTTCTCTGTACAAGCTTCTCATTTCAAATTATTCCAATGTTTAATTGTAGGTTTCACCAATAATCATAAACACAGTAATTACTATTACATCAGCCCTTTATCAAACTGCAGAAACAACAGAAGAAGAGGTCAGTCCAATTCCTCCAGACCTGTGGAATAAGAAAGATATAAAAAATCTAAAAATGTGGTTTCTTGAAGAGTCAAATGAAAATGAAGATACAAATCCAACTGCTGAACTGATTCCCACAGGAGAGTCATTGAAAATGAACGTAGAATCTGTTTTTATAACACTTGAAGCTGGAGTTGGGCACCGAACTGTACCAATGCTTTTAGCTAAGTCCTCATTTCTTGGGGAGGTCAAAAACTGGAGTACTTTAATAAACCTGCGTTCTCGTCTGGAGCTAGAGGTGAGGAATCCTACATAAGAAATGAAAGTTTTCTTAGGATATCAAACATGTTATGTTACATAGGCAGTAGAGGAACAATAGTCCATATATTCGATGACTAAACTCCTGTAGATACGTGTTGTGGGAGCATGGTGGGAATGAGGAAGGTTAAGACAGTTAAAATCTAAATTATTCGATGTATTAATGGCAGTAATCAGTGTTACACAATCTCATGTTTATATTGTGTACAAACTTCCCAAAAACCTGTGGCATCAGTATTAAATTTTGCAGTATCAGCTGGCTAAAATGCTATGACAGTATTTAAGATTGTAGTAGAATATATTCATGTGTCATTTCTATAAAATACTATTGGTACCAGTTTTGTATGTAAAATATTCACAGTGGCTCATATTTGGAATTTAGTGACATAAAATTCAGTTGTTGTAGGTAAATGCTTTTTTATAGGCACTTGCCGTGCCTGAGCCTACAGTTTAGGTCAAAATTATGTTTTAAATGACATACCTTATACCTCTTATTTGGAAGTGTGTCTTTGCAATATAGACTCATTTCTAAGTGCAATCTGATTATAAATCTTTCATGTTAGTTACCGAAGTAACTAATATACTTGTAAACCAGAATTTTAAGTCTTTAAAATCTGTAGAGCTTCCATTGATGTAACTTCCTAATTGACTTCTGTATTCTGACAGGTACACTATTTTAATGAGATGTTTGGGGTGTGGGAACCTTTGCTTGAACCACTAGAAGTTGAGAAGACTGATTTATTCAAACCGTGGGTTCTTGAAATTAAGGTACATTTTCAGAATTGGAACTCAAATCTTCCATTTCACTACCTTAGTAAAAACAACTGCTCTTCATCTTTCATAGCTGAGGCTAATCTAACAGTTTTGTTCCTTGTTGATTACCAAGATTTTTTTTCCCAGTTAGTGAATGAAAACTGCTTTTGCACAAGTGAAGATCTAGACTCACAGATGTGTTAAATAATACTGTCTTTCAGGTGGCAAGAGAATTTGATTCCAGTTGCACTAGATAATCATAATGGCTTTAAATGAGTTTCTCTGAAACTAGATCATATGCTGACAATGCACTCAGTGACTTCGGAAAGATCTCATTCTGCAGTAGTACCTGTAGTGGAAATTTGCTGAAAAAACTGATACCCATTATTGACTAGCACAAAGTGTGCTGTGGGAGTGGTGCTCTTACCAGTTAAGTTCCATCCTTTATAGGGAAATAGTCTAGATTCTAGTCTCAAAATAATAAACATTTATCTAAGGAAGAGTGATACTTCTCCCACCCCCCTTTTTCTTTTTCAAAACTTTTCAAGTACGTGTAGCCTCCGAGGTTGCTCAGAATAGAAAACTTTCCCTTTTCTGAGGACTGTCATTATCAAATAGCTTTCTGAAGTAATGGCCTTAGAAGGGTAAAGGTTATCGACTGAGTTAGGTTATTTCTGCAGTCAGGAAATTGCTGTTAAAAATATTCCGAAGAATTTTTCAAAAAGGTGTGAGATCTAATGCAAAAGAATTGTAGAAGACAGTGAGTCAAACCTTCTGTCTTCTTTCCCAGATTTGAAATACAACATTTGGAAATACATAATTTCCAGAAATGTTGAAGGTCAGGGAAATGTATTTGATTTGGAAATATTAGAGACTAAATTTGATGTACTCTTCTAAGAAGAGGAAATCGGTTATTTTTAACAGTTTCTACAGTGTTACTAGGTTTGCTCTCATGAGACCTCACTTGGAGTATTGTGTGCAGTTCTGGTGTCCTCAACATAAAAAGGACATGCAACTGTTGGAACAAGTCCAAAGGAGGGCCACAAGGATGATCAGGGGACTGGAGCACCTCATGTATGAAGATAGGATGAGAAAGCTGGGTCTGTTCAGCCTGGAGAAAAGAAGGCTGCGTGGAGACCTCATAGCAGCCTTCCAATATCTGAAGGGGACCTATAGGGGTGCTGGGCAGGGACTCTTCATTAGGGACTGTAATGATGGGACAAGGCATAACGGGTTTAAACGTAAACAGGGGAAGTTTAGATTGGCTATGAGGAAGAAATTGTTTAGTGTAAGGTTGTTGAGGCACAGGAATGGGTTGCCCAGGGAAGTTGTGAATGCTCCATCCCTGGTGGTATTCAAGGCCAGGTTGGCATAGCCTTGGGTGATATGGTTTAGTGGGAGTTGTCACTGCCCATGCCGGAGGTTTTGGAGTTAGATGATCTTGAGTTCCTTTCCAACCCTAACTATTCTGTGCTTCTATGATTCTATGTTACAATGACTGTTTTCACACAGCGTTTAGTGGATATGTTAGTGGTTATCTATAGGTGTATGTTCTTAATTTTTGAATAATCATAAATTTAGCTAATGTTATTGACTTCTGAAATACATCTTCTGCTTCTTGCCTTCTTTATTCTCTTCTTTTGTGTTTGAGAATAAAAACATGAACAGAAAAAGGAAAACCATAACAGGTCATAGAAGTGGGAAGGGATGACAGAAGGCGTTTTGAGGTGAAACTTGCTTCTACAGAAAAAGTGGCCAGATAAGAGTTTTTTAAAAATCTCCTTTCAGATGAAGAAGAAGGCTAAAAAAGCATTGGTTGAATCAGATGCAGAAGAAGAAGAACACTTCAAAATTCCAGAATATAAAACAGTAATAAATATTTCTTCAAAAGACCAGCTGAACGTTACATTATCCAAATGTGGATTACAAATGTTGAGTAACCTGGGCACGGTAAGAAAGATTGCTTAACTATGGAGTGTAAGAAATGTTAAATGAATGTTTGTGCAGATCATCTTGATGAAATCTTATTCAATATATTTGTGTTTTGTATCTATACTTTGTTTTCTAGGCTTTTGCTGAAGCAGCTAGCCGAACTTCAGACATCTTCAAAAAAGACCGAGCACCCTTTGTAATAATAAATTCTTTAGGACTTCCCATCACTGTCTCACCTAGTGATTCCTTTAGTGTCCTTAACGTTGAATTTGGAGCAAAAACGTTTATTCTAAGAGATGAAGAGAATTTAAATATGGAATTTGTCAGAACTAAAAATGAGAGTGACCAGTTCACAGCAATGACAACTCTTTGCAGCAAGAGGTTTTACATTCAGATCTGTAAGTTCCAAAGTTCATGCATCTTCTGTTATTGTAAATAGTGCATCATACATCATACTGCATCTTGTGCCTGTCAGTAAGTATTGGGGAACTACATAACATGAAGAATGTCTATGTTCTCTGTGCATGGCAGTATTTGAAATCCTGCTTTAGTCTTCGTAGCTAAAATTTACATGTATCATGCTAATTTTCATAGCATAAATTTTCTACTACGATAAATTATTTAGGTTACCCATCTTTACTTCATGAGTTTACTGCAGTCAAGTATTTGGTTGCATTCAAAAGTTAATGCAGAATTAAGCCATCTCAGTTTTTATTTTTTGTAGAATTGAGGCCTGTATGTATGTATGAGTGTTCATAAGGTTACTCTTAAAGGAGATCTTTAGAAGAAAAGATTTTTTTAAAAAAAATTTTAAGTAAAACACAGTTAAAGCTAAAATAACACAAAAAATGACATAATGACATCTAGTTTTAATGTAAATGTGTTAAAAAATTAAGTTGATTTATAATAATAATTGACAGGGTTTTTTAAACTGATTTTTACAAATGGCCTTGACCGTTTTATGTATTAGATGAATTGTTTGCACAATGTGTCTGAACCGTACCTTGTTAAAAAACCATTACATCTTGAAAATGTTTCTCTCTAGGCACTAATTTTATTTATAGTGACAAAACCCACTTGACTCTTTCCTTCCTCTGGTGAAAAAAAGTCTGCTCTTTCTTAGGAACACTGCAAAATTGATAGTGATTGTATATTGTCATTTGCTTTACTTTTTTTTTTCTTGTTAGATTGACTGATACAGAGAATTCTACTGAATGTACATTTCTGTCTTTCAGATGTATATTATGCTTCTTTTGAGTCTTCTCTTTCTCCTCTTATAAATTCTAGGTCCACATAATCATTCCACTGTGGAAAAGATTCCATTGACAAAAGTGGGTCGATGTATTTACAGAGTGAGACATGACGAGTCAGGTGTTGAAAGGGCCATTGTCTGTCAAATTGATACTGTTGAAGGAAGCAAGATGATAACTATACGTTCTCCTATTCAGGTTATAATATTTACATACATCATAATTTCATTATTCTAATTTTTAATGAATAAAAATGATCCTGTAGTCTTTAAATAAGCATAAAAAAGTGTTTAAAAAGCTTACCTAAACAATTCCTGTAATATAGCTGTTGTGTATTATAAGGTGGTTCAGAAGAGATTTTCAAGAATAAAAAGCTTTTCCAAAGCTACAAAGGCAGGGGCTAGGGTGGGAGTTAGAATGGACCTGATTTTAGATCAGGTTAATTCATCAGTTATGTCTTACAATGCTAGCTGTAATTGCAGTCTTGTTGACATATTTGCTTTGTATGAAGTGATTAAACTTCTCTTAACCTTATGTTGATTCTGCGAGGTTGTTACTCTATAAATTTTTTTTTTCTTCATTCTCTATGATTGAGACATGAATTTCAAATTAGGAACAAGTCAGCTGAAAAGTGAGCCGTTTGCAGGTGTATCTTTTTTTGATTTAGTAGTGTTAGATGTGTGGTTTATATGTAGTTTACAAGTACAGGGATGATCCAGACATTAGTGCTTTATAGTGTCTCTGTTACGTATCACTTGCAGCTTTTGCCCAGAGTGGTTTATGAGTTGGTTAATAATCAGGTTTACTGTTTTGTATTTACCTAAATTAATACTTTTTTCCCCAGGGCTAATTATACCGTTAAAGTAACCATAAAGTAAAAAAAATTAACATTTTCAAAGAACCAGGAGCACTATATACCCCCAAAATTATAGCAGTTGCTGATGGTTTAACTTTATAGTACATATTTTACTTACCTTGTGGATTTTTGATGCTCACAGCCTTGTATCGAACACAATTTTTGGGAGAAATTTCTTTGAAAATTTATGATATAATTCAGATCTACTTGTATTTAGTTATAAAGGACTTTCTGCTTCTCCTTAAAAATAATTTTACAGCTTATATATTCATTTTATAATTAAAATACGTTCATTTTATAATTAAAATGTGTTCAGTTTATAATTAAAATACAGCATTAAACTGCACAACCAAATTATTAAGGAGATTTGCTCTTATTGGAGACAATTCTTTTGAAATATCTGATCTGTAATGGTAAATGGGTAAGATGAAAAATAAGAAACTACTTGTTCTGTCCTGTGTTAGGTTCAAACCACTTAAGCTTTCCAGTTTTTCATAATGAGTGTTGCTGGTTTTTTATTTCACTTAGATAAGGAATCATTTTTCAATCCCATTAAATATTTTTGAGGAAGGAAGATGTATAGGGACTGCTTCACCAGAAAATGAATTCAACATACCATTGTCCTCTTACAGGTACTTTGTTGCATTGTTCTTTTATCATGGAATATATTTATAGATTGTTGATTATTGTATCCGTACAATTACACTAAAAAAAGTTTCCATTTGCTGCCTAATACTATTATTGTATTGTCATTGTTGGGTGTGATCTTTTCGAAGCATCTCGTTTGAGTTAAATAGAATAGCATATAATTCTTGAATGGGAGGTGGGAGGTCTTTTGAAATCCATTTTACTGGACAACTTGAATTAACTTAAGTTACTTTAAGAATCCAAGCCCAGATGCTGCTTGTGATTGGTATCCACACAGTACAGACTTTTTTCTTAGAGGAGTGGTATCTAGTGATGAATTACAGCTTTTTTTTTTTTTAAAAAAAAAAAAAAAAAAGCTTCTTTCGTTATTTGTGATTCTGAAGAAAAAAATTGAAACTAATACACTTAAACTCTATCACAATTGTAAAAAAAGACTTGGCTTCCAGAACATCTATACTATTAGCACCTTCAAGCTAATATGCAGTTGAAACTGCAGTGAGTTTGTGTGTACAGTTTAGCTGAACTGTCACCGACTTTTAGAGATAAGTTTGCTTTGATGTTGTTTTATGATTACGGAGACGTTCTTTCTGTTTTCCCACAAACACTTTCCCTCCATTTTTTTTTTTTTTTTTTAAGATGACAGCTGTTTGTCTTTGTTAAATAAGCTACACTTTATTGTGGATAATATAAGTTAGTAAGTATCTCTGATTACCTGTATTTTATTTAGTAAGGCTTAGTGATACTCTGAATTCATTGCACAGATATATGGGCGAGTTCGACTAGGCACATGTAAACATTTCCCATAGTAAACTTTTCATTCAGGAAATGTTCACTAACAAAATGAATTACTGTCAGAAATCTTCCATAATCCAAATAATCATAGACTGAATGTTGTGTAGTACCTTTTCGTAAATGAAAAATTCAGTGTCATATTAAACGTTTAAAAAACATTTTCATTTACAGATCTGTACTGAGTTTGCAGCCACTAGCCAATGAAAATGGAGTGGATGGAGAATATGATATGTGTGAAGGAATTACATTTGATGAAATTATGAAAAATGTTGACAGTTTATTACAAAGGAAATGCCAGTCTGTGAGGTCAAGTAACCACTCACTCATCATCAATATTGTTCCTGTAAAAGACATGTTGACAACTTCATTATGCACAGATCAATGGGATTTTCCATATGTTGTTCACTTATGGCCTTCTGTTCTTCTCCGCAATCTTCTTCCTTATCAAATAACTTATTCTCTAGAGGTAACTCTTTAATATTTAATTTTTTTTGATGTTTCACACCTATGATATGAAAGCTCACGAAGTGGCTGAAGTATGTTCATAAGTGGATATTAAAAGATAGAGCTTCTGGTGGAGTAGTTTTGAAGCAAGTTTATGGATCTTGTAAGGGCAAGTCTGTGTCTACAGAAATGAAACGGTACCAGAATCGAAAAGTGGTGGTATTAATCATTGGTAGTAAGTCATACTTTAAATACATATGTGAAGTAAAACTTATACTGTACAAGTTTAGCCCTCTGAGTCACTTTCTGTTGCTCAAGTGCAGCTTGAGCCTAATTAAACAGTATAGTTTTTACTTTGAATTATGGCTGCCTCAAATGATGTAAGTGGGTCAGCCTAAAGCAGCATTTTGCATGCTGTCACAGAGTTTTAGCAGTAGTATGCTTTTAACAAATTCTCAAAGGTGTGCCTTTTTGCCAGGTTTTTGGCTTGAATTGCAGCCTAGTGCCAGACTTCATTCTTTTCAGACAAAATTAAGTTATTAGATGCACTTTTGACTGTTTATAGTCATTCATTCCAGATGAGAAGCCAGTCTCAAATAAAACACCTGAAACATGTACGGTGTTGACATTGATTCAGCATTAAATGTTTCATTCTGTGGATCTGCTATGATTGTGTCCCACTACCTGCTGGTCTAGACATAGGATAATAGAGATATAGATGGAAGACAGTGAACAGCTTTTTTTTTTTTTTTCCCCCAGATGGTCATGATATTTAATATATGGACTCAAATAGTAGAATTCAGTAAAAAAATTTGCTGCAAATACACCATTACTAGAGCTAGAGACTCTGGTCTCTGCCAAGTGTGTGGTAGTAATAGGCTCTTTTCTGTCTCAGGGCATCTCTCTTACAAATGTAAATTTAGGGAAAGAAATGCTGAGTTGAGAAGATCAACTCACTATTTAAGTGTGTTTGTGTTTATGTATTTGAGTTTGGTGACTCTGTGTGTGTGTGTATGTTAAATTTTGATGACTATGCATAGGGTGGTTTTGGTGGGTTTTTTTTGTCAGGATAGCTGTTTAATTGTGTGTCCTGGTTTTCCATCATCGTATATAACATAATTAAATGCATAATAAGCATTTTAAAAATTTGCTTAAGTATCTTGTGTCTTAATTTTCGAAGCTAGCTAGAAAGTAAAAGTTGATACGAATTTTGAGTGTGACTCATTTAAATGTACGCTGTTGGGTTTTTTTTGTGGTTCTTTTTTGAAAGGGAAATGGAAACAAGTATGACACTCTACAAGAGGGATGTTCAGCCCAGATACATAATGCAGTGTTGGATCAAACAAAACTAGATTTACAGTTACTTAACTATCTTGATCAAAATTGGAGAAGTGAGTACCATATAAAAAGCAACCTACCTGAAATCAGCTTTACGACGTTTTACTGCATCACGGAGTTGGATAAAACTGAACTGGATATTGCTGTCCACGTGACCTACACAGCTGGGCAGATGGTTATAGAGATTCACAGTCCGTACTGGATGGTGAATAAAACTGGTCGAATGTTGCAGTACAAAGCTGATGGTATTCACCGCAAGCATCCTCCAGATTACAAAAAGCCACTTCTTTTCTCTTTCCAGCCCAAAAACTTCTTCCAAAATAACAAGGTATTACATTTTGTAAAACCTAACAGCTCCGTACTCTTCTATGTTGTTGTATGAAAGCATTTTTACACTTTGGAAGTTGTCTACACTATGCTGTGATCTCTGAAGGTCATGAAAGCTGCCATATCTGTCTAAACTCATATTTTAAATAAGCATGTTGTCAGATATACTTGAGATGGGAAATTTACATTATCAAAGGCATTGTTAAGAAGGAGATTGTCATCTTTGAGAGTAACAAAATTAACTTTGAAATGTTTCCTAAAAGAAAGTATTTCCTTTATTCAATTTAAACTGTGTCAAGAAGTGTTCCTCAGTCCAAGTAAGACTTAGAAGTTGTGTAAGAAATGTAAAGCTGTGGTACTTGAAAATGAATCATTGCAATGGTGGTTGGTTGGATGAGAGTTGGTGGTAAGCTTAGGTTAAGGTGCAGTTTAACGTTTGAGTTTGCTCTGAGTTTTTTAATGCTGATTACTGATGGATAGATGATGCAAGAAAGATTACATGACTAAGATTTTCATTGTGAATAAGTTTTGGAAAGGATACTTATGTGGTTGTTTCCTCTGCAGTATCTTACAGTTTTAATTCTTGTTCCACATAGCTTGTAACTGAGGGTGGTAGAAAATCTTGGGTTTACTTGATGGAGTGTCTTCGTGAGACCGTACTGGCAGTTGTTGTGTCTTGCATAGAAACACTAGTATTTCCAGGATTCACTTATATTTGTGTTTATGTACACACTTAGTTTGTGTATGATTTTAAATGTTGTTAGTGTCTGTAAATTGAAAATTAATTCAGGGTGCTTCTTCCTAGGTGCAGCTTATGGTAACTGACAGTGAACTGTCTGATCAGTTTTCACTGGACACTGTTGGAAGCCATGGTTCTGTAAAATGCAAGAGTCATAAAAAAGATTATCATGTGAGTTAAATTTATCTTTCAAATTCATTAGTCTCAGAAGATACAAATGAAGTAAGAAAAGGACAGCATACTTCTAACAATGTCTTCCTATTTACAGGTCGGTGTCACCATAGACAACAGCAGTTTTAATATTACTAGAATTGTAACTTTCACCCCATTTTTTATGATCTCAAATAGAAGCAAATACACTTTGGAAGTAGCTGAAGAAGGAAAGGAGAAGTGGATTCCTATTGTTTTGCAACAGGTAAACTTATAAAGGAGCCTATTAAAAAAAATGAATCAGATTGAATATTCACTGATGGAAAATTAGCCATGCAGTGTTCAATGAGTGGCTGAGTATATTGTATTTATTCAATAAATTACCTGTGTCTTGTAACTTTTTCTCAGTGCTGCTTTTGGACATACTGTAAAGCTGGTTTACGTTATAATTGGAATGTTTTCTCTGTTACCTGCATTATAAGTAATAAGAGAAAAGGCCTATGCTCTGAGGATACTATCTCTCTCTGAACAGGAACTTCTGTTCAGTTTTTGCAGTGGTACGTGGCAGAGTGGTTTGGTTGATGTCCTGCATGTGATGCCACTTTCATGTAGCAAGAAAATTCCTCTTGTGGATCAGTTTAAATGCTCCAAACTGTTATTCTTAGGCTGGTCTCGCTGTTGCTTTTTAATGCTTAATGCATAATTACTAAAGATGTATCACTGGCCACTAGGCCAAATGGTGTGGAAATGGCTTTTGGGCTTTCATTTATGCCACAGAGGTCTGGACTGTTTAAGACAAGGCATGTAGATGGGCTGTTTGCACTGGAGTGCAATTATGTTTTGTATGTGTGGTGAGTTCTGAGCCATCATGCCTTCCTTTTGGGCATGTAGGAAGAACAATGCATGTTTTGGGATACTGTTGAAGGTTTATGAAAGCTGCAAGTGATCCATACTGCCTTCTGGGAAGAGTGGAATCTCCCTCCTTCCCTTCCAATGTGTCTTGAAGAGAGCGTATCTAAAGCAGAGACTAAAGTTTAGCCTATCAAATGGTGCTTATCAGACACTGCAGTTGGAGTCTTTCTTGCATTTCTGTAGTATTGTAGGTACTCCAAATGATTACTAGAAATGCTTGCAAACTACAATACCAGAGTTAAAGGAGTATTTTAAATCAGATTTGTAAGCAGATTTTTTGTTACATTTTTGATGCTTTCAACACATGCTCCTTAAGTGTGCATTTTGTATGTAATTACTCTAGAAGAGAAAATACTGTTTAAATATCATTATTTCAATTTATATTTGTGATACAACTTCACTTGCTTTTTGTAGTAATTTTTTCACTGTGATTTTTAAGTGTACAAAATGATGTTTAGATCTTGAAGAGTCTTAAGTCAGTTCAGCTTCTGATAATGTTTATAATATTATTTAATATTATAATTAATATGACCCGGGCTCGCTGCTCTGGCTGCCCCAGCAGTGGCCAGTGTTGGCACTCAGACAGCCAATGAGAGAGGAGGCTGCAGTGTATAGTTCAGGGTGTGGAGAACGCCTGCACTGCTTTCCTAAGAGGAGGGTGCGCAATGGGCAGAGCTGCACTTGGTGCGCCCTGGTGGAAGTCCCTGAGCTGTGGGATGCTGTCAATGGGCTGAAAGGTATCAGGGAAGCTGAGAGGAAGCAGCACTGCTGCCTCCAGGACCAGACTGCATGGGGGCCTCAAGCATCTTCTGTCACCCATGCAGGAAAGGAGGCCGCTAACCCAGGAAGGTGGGAAAGAGTAACAGAAAAGACCGAAAAAAAAGGAGGAAGAGGACAGTTAAAAGCAAGGGGCTTCCTCCAAAATCTGTTGTCCCCAACCAGAACTGCTTTGCTGTCCTGCAGGGGGCTGATGAGGAACCACGCTCCCACCAGGAATGACCGGCTGATGCGCTGGTAAAGATCACCACTGGTGCTGCCAGGAAAAAGCAGCGGCCATAGTAGTAGGGGACTCTACTCAGAAAGGAACAGGAATACCTGTCTGTCAGCCTGACCCAGTCTCAAGGGAGGTGTGTTCCCTACCAGGGACTCGGACCAGGGATATTGCAGAAAGGCTGCCTCCTCTAGTTGGTCCCATTGACTCTCACCCACTTCAAGTAATCAATGTGGGTGCTACTGATATAGATAGCAGTAGCCCAGAGAACATACCCTGAATTTGAAAAAGGCTGAGGTTCTTAATGACTTCTTTGCCTCTGTCTTCACCGGCAAATGCTCTGACCACACTACTCAAGTCCTGGAAGGCAGACTCAGGGATAGTGAGAATGAAGACCCTGGGCCCACTGTAGGAGAGGATCTGGTTTGAGACCGTCTTAGGAACCTGAATGTATACAAGTCCATGGGGCCTGATGAAATCCATCTGCGGGTCCTGAAGGAGCTGGCAAATGAAGTTGCTAAGCCACTGTCAGTCATAATAAAAAATCATGGCAGTCAGGTAAAGTTCCCGATGACTGGAAAAAGGGAAATAATAACCCCCATTTTCAAGAAGGGGAAAATGGATGAGCTGGGGAACTACAGAGCAGTCAGCCTCACCTCTGTGCCTGTCAAAATCTTGGAGCAGATTCTCCTGGAAGGCATGCTGAGGCACATGAAGAACAACAAGGTGGTTGGTGACAGCCAGCATGGCTTCACTAAGGGGAAATCCTGCCTGACCAGTCTGGTGGCCTTCTTTGATGGGGCAATGGAACTGATGGACAGGGGTGAGCAGTTGATGTCATCTACCTGGATTTGTGCAAAGCATTTGGCACTGTCTCACATGACATCCTTGTCTCTAAGTTGGAGAGACATCAATTTGATAGGTGGAGCACTCGGTGGGTGAAGAACTGGCTGGATGGATGCAAGCAAAGAGTTGTGGTCAACGGCTCAATGTCCAGCTGGAGACCAGTGATGAGTGGTGTCCCTCAGGGATCAGTGTTGAGACTGGTCTTGTTCAACATCTTTGTCGGTGACATGGACAGTGGGATTGAGTGCACCCTGAGCAAGTTTGCCGATGACACCAAGCTGTGTGGTTAGGTTGGTACGTTGGAGGGAAGGAATGTCATCCAGAGGGACCTTGACATGCTTGTGCGTTGGGCTGATGCCAACCTGATGAAGTTTAACCATGCCAAGTGCAAGGTCCTACACCTGAGTCAGAGCAATCCCAGGCACAGCTACAGGTTGTTCAGAGAACTGATTCAGAGCAGCTCTTCAGAGAAGGACTTGGGGGTGTTGGTCCATGGAGAAATAAATATGAGCCAGCGGTGTGCTCTTGCAGCCCAGAAAGCCAACTGTGTCCTGGGCTGCATCAAAAGGAGCGTGACCAGCAGGTCGAAGGACGTGATCCTACCCCTCTACTCTGCTCTTGTGAGACCTCACTTGGAGTACTGTGTGCAGTTCTGGTGTCCTCAACATAA
>JAOEHY010000361.1:0-27705 GCA_025447955.1 Psilopsiagon aurifrons | reverse complement strand
TCACCTGACTGCCATGATTTTTCAAATATGATGGACAGTGGCTTAGCAACTTCATTTTCCAGCTCCTTCAGGACCCATAGATGGATTTCATCAGGTCCCACGGACTTGTGTACATTCAGGTTCTTAAGATGGTCTCGAACCAGATCCTGTCCTACAGTGGGCCCAGGGTCTTCATTCTCACAGTCCCTGCATCTGCCTTCCAAGACTTGGATGGTGTGGTCAGAGCATTTCCCAGTGAAGACTGAGGCAAAGAATTCATTAAGAACCTCTGCCTTCTCCACATCCAGGGTAGCCAGTTCTCCCGATAGCTTCTGGAGGGGACCCACATTGCCCCTAGTCTGTCTTTTATTTGCTATGTACCTATAGAATCCCTTCCTGTTGTCTTTAACGTCCCTAGCCCAGTTTAATTCTAAGTGGGCTTTAGCCTTCCTAACCTGGTCCCTAGTTTCCTGGACATCATCCCTGTATTCTTTCCATGCTGTCTGTCCTTGCTTCCACCTTTTATAAGCCTCTTTCATCTTTGAATTTTCCTCAGCAGCTCCTTATCCATCCAAGGGGGTCTCCTGGCCCTCCTGCAGCACTTCCTTCTATTAGGGATGTATTGCTTCTGAGCATGCAGTAGGTGATCCTTGTATACCAACCAAGAGCCTTGGGTCCCCCTGCCCTCTAGGGCTGTATCACATGGAAACTCACTGAGCAGGTTCCTGAAGAGGCCAAAGTCTGTTCTCTTGAAGTCCAGGGCAGTGAGCTTGCTGCATGCTTTTCTCACTGTCCTGAGGATCTCAAATTAAAAGATATATCCTTCTGCCTAAATCCTGCCCTTCCACTATGTCTGGAGCTATAATATAAATGAGAAGGAAGATAAACGTAGTGTTAAAATATCATGTGACACTTTATGTACCTTAAATTATGACTACTCTGTGTCACTGAGTTTGCTGACAGTATCACAAGAACTCAGTGCCCATAGGAAAACAGGAAAACCCATAGTAACAGGACCAGCCTGCCTTCCTTGTGAAGACCAAGGTGGCTAGTCTCAGCCAAACAGTAGACATTACTACCTGGCCTGAGTGAATGAATACATAGAGAATCATAGAGTGGATCTGGTTGGAAAGGACCTACTTCAGCTTAAGTCTTTTCCAATCTCATTCCTTAAAAAGCTGAACAACAGCTTAATGATTTAAAACAAACACTAAAATGACTTCATTGGGCATGTAAAATGATGGGTTAATTTTCAAATAGCCACAGTAATTGCATGGGTTTCTTGAGACCTGTTCAAACCATTTTCTGGTTGATTTTGCTTATGAAGCTGTCAGTGTGATCAGAGCAGGCTTTGACCAAGGGTTGCACCCTGGGTGGTTGTTAACCTCTGAGCATGCACATACATAATCACTTTCTCTAGAGAAAAGAACACAAAGTGACAAATGAGGGGCAGTGGAAAGCAGTGGAAGGACAGGACGACCCTCCTGCTGGCAGGCAATTCACCTCCCCAAGAAACTGCTGGCCCTGGGCATTTCGGGTGCCCTGCCACAACAGTGTCTTTGACCATCAGCACTATAGGGACATTCCAGGGCACCCACTGCAGGAGACACATGGCCGTGGTAGCTGGGGTGAGAGATGCAATGTGGCAGGGTGCAGGATGGGCTGCGTGGCTGCAAAGGGGAGGTCATCCATCATGTGCAAGTGACTGCATTTGTGGCATGGAGTTCCACAGGCTTGGGAAGAAAGATGAACCAAGATGAACAGAGAATGAGCCTGTTGTCTTCAGAATGTGGTGGAAAAATCAATTTCCTGTTTCTGTCACCCAAAGGATATGCTTAAAAAAAGTCACCTTCTACCAGATTACAGTTCTTTGAAACAGTGAACTAAACTTGTCCAAACAGGGTTCCTGAATTTCACAGCCTATGATGTTTCTAAATGGCATATGCTGTTAAAAGAAAAACCAAATGAGCAAGCACAAAATGCCTGACTGCAGAAACTTGGGATGAATTATGGATATTTTCTAGCATATGCTACTGTTGTGACACTATGCCATGCTGTGCCAGACAGCATCCAGGTCACAGCAGGGAAGAACAGAGTGTCAGAGAGCCTGTTCTTGGAGACCTTAGAGGTGTAGTGAAGCCCAAACTTTCCAAGCAACAGGGAATGCTTCTCACCTTTGTGCTAAACAAGGCTGGAAAATGTTGTTTTTTTGGGGGGGGGGTGTTCCCATTTTTTTCACTGTAGGTTGTGCTATACCATATGTATCATGTGACACTGGAGCTGAGAGAAGAGGGCTTGTGGAACTTCATACCACTGATGAGGATGACTAGCTACTTCTCACACTAAAGAAACCAATTCTTACGTAGGAAACACCTTGTACCTTTCCCTTGAAATTTCTTTCCCTAAAAATAACTGCAAACTTATCTACAAATCATCTTCACCAGAGGAAAAAAAAAAAATTAAAAAAAAAACCTTTAAATATAATGTACTTTCATGCATGAAAAATTAAGCTTTGCATAATTTTCCCCCTTTTTTTGACAATTGGAAACTTATTTCTCTATCTTTAAAGACCACTGTGTGCTCTGGTAAATATTTCACCGGCAGACAGAAAATGAAGCCTAATTTTCTCCTCTATTATATGTACTTACTACAAATGTAGATTCAGTATTTTTGTGTGCGTGTGGAAAATTTTTGTAGTTATTGTATTTATGCAAGGTCAGATTCAAATAACACACATTGAAAAATTGTATGGATTCATATGATAACCTTGAACAACAGAGATGGAACTAATTTAACTTTTTTTTATGCCATTGTCTCAGCTAGAGCAGTTAATTGTTCTGCAAATATGTCAATTTATCCTAATTCACCACTACCACAGATCAGCAACAATGAAGACTTCCTAAGGAACTTCTGCTGTGTACTTGCCAATTTTCAAGCTACAACAGCCTGTCTGCTATCAGTTCAGTATCACCGTTTCACACAAAGAGTAATAACACCTACAGCAGTCAAAGAATTATTTAGTAGATAAGGAGATATTATTTCTCTGCCACTGGCATTCCTAGAATGGTTTAAATTAGAGTAGCCAATACTTCTAATAAGCATGCCAGACAGTTACGAGAGTTAAGGCAAAAAATGATGAGAGGTAGCTGCAGTAACCAGACCTTCAGCCATGAAAAAGAGGCATGTGGTAATATTTAGTAATTGCCTTCCAGATTGCTTATGTGAGTGGCCATTTGCAAATGATCTCATCCTTTTACATTACCTACAAGGGAGCATTGGTGCAGGTTCTTTTAAACAAATCAATAACTGCTTTATTAGCTTTTCAAGGCACGAGAATTGATACTCAGAGTCCTTCCTTGAAGTTTTTAGGAAACGATTGTTTTTACACACCTTCTGATAGAAGCCCCTGTCATATACTTTAGTAATTCTAATCGTAAGTATGAGATAACCAGCTTTTCTGAAAGAGTTACTTATTTCTGAGCCAGTCTCCTAAACAATTCAGTCAAACAGATTTCTATTTGAGGAAAACACAAACTAAAAGAGATAAATTAATAAGATAAATTAATATAAAAGTCTGGATTTTTGTTTCTCTTTATGTTTCTCTTTCCAAAGGGCAGATAATCTAAGAAGCAACCAAAAAAAACCCAAGAAACCAAACCACAACAGCCCACAGGCCTGTTCTACTTATTTATAAGTAGAAAAAGCTGCATTTTTAATGTTTGTACAGTTTGTGTGTTGCATCTGTTTGTCAGGTTGCCTACTCTCCTGAAAGATATCAAGGTGTGCTCATACTGTCTTGTTTCTTCACTATAAATGACTATCTTCCATTGCCTCTCGATTTCGATAGCTTTCCACATACTAACATGAAGAATAAGGAGCAAAGAAGTGAGGTTTATCTTGTGTTCTTTCACCCTTCTCTAAGGCAAGAATAAAAGCAGGATATTTAAGATAAGAGGATTTTAAATGGTGAAGAAGTCCTTGCTTACATCCTAAGGTGCTAGCTGAGAAGATGAAATTGACAGCAAACACCATATGAAATGTACATGTGCCCACTCCAATAGTAAGAAAAAAATTACAACAGTTTATTTCTGTCATAACATGCAAGCTGTTAGCAAATTCAGATGATTCTTCCTATACAGCATCTCCAAGTCCAACCGTCTTCCTCGCTACCCCTACTGCTAAACCCTGTTATCTCACACACCAAATGTGGTACCCTGCTGGTCCCTTGGCTTCTCACAGTTACACCTTCCTCTCCTTCTGGTTTGCTGACAGATGAAATGTCTCGCTGTCAGAATAACTTCCCTCACTTGTTGTTGATTTTACTCCTTTTTCCAAAGCTTTTCACTTCATACCCCAGTGCCTTTCCTGAAAAAGGTTTTAATTTTTGCAATCATATTATTAGACAGAATAGGCTATGTACATCTGAGATAGCAACTCCACCCCTAACTCGAAAAACACTGCCTTTGTGAACACCAATAGCAACTACCCATGATAAACAAGATCTGTACAGACTGTAGAGGCAGAAACACAGATTGCAGGAACAGGGATTTCAAAGGAGGCACCATGAAGACAATTGTATGCAAAAGGCTGCAAAAAGATACACACTTGCAGAACAGTTATCTGAAATAAAAAGCTGGTATATTTGCCAAAACAGGGACTCTTCTTGTTACTTTGTACATGATACATGAAGGAAATATTTAAAGACAGATAGCTCGAAACTGGATGTGTATATTTAGGAGGAAGAAATGTTTTCTTCTAGAGCAGATTTTGTTTAGTTACAATAGATTCATGAAGAACACAATAGATACTATCTCCCTTTTATAAATTCAGCTTGCTTAGAAACATGTATATCCTTATTGAACAAAAATAAAAGTAACTACTTCAAATACATGACAGAATCTTTCATCTTCCCTAGTGGATGTCCTACATACTGTAGCACATACTGGTGACACTGGTAAAAGAAGACTGAATAGCTTTAATCATGTTTCCCAAAGGCTAAAAGGTGAATTTATCTGAAATGTTTGTTCACAGAATGCATCTACAGTGGAAAGTGACACTAGAATTTCCAGTGAACTTAGGCCAGAAAAAGTAACTCCTCCAACAAATGCTATAAGCCTATTCTTATTTACCAGTATGATTGATGATCCTTTAAATATACTTTTGAATTATTCCAAAACAATGAAGGAATTATGCATGTAATTTATAGTCATTACAACAAGGCACGTGGGTATCAGGGTGTTGTAGGGAGGAGAAAAGGCAACAGAAACAATGAGTTTTGCTGGCATCATGAGAAATGGAGAACGCTTTGCATGCACAGTGGCTGTTTGTCTCATTTAACACAGATGTGCAAGTACTTCCTCCTGCATACATCATGATTACCTTCACTTGTAAGAAGAATGAATTCAGGTAGGGAACACTACTACTCTAAGAATCTTCAATGTGTCTTTTAATACCACTGCTGCTTTATTCAGTTGAACGAAAAATACATCGGGTAGGTATAAAGAACACTGGGGATGAAATATATAAGTTAGTTTGTAGAAAGGCCTCATGGACCTCCTTCCCTCTTTAAAGTTCCAGGCTTGGGCTTGGTCACCTGGACTTTTCAGAAAGAGCACTGGAAAGGCGCTTTCCATTCTCTACATCTGAGCACAGCTCTCATGACCATATCTCTGTCTTCTAGCTCAGTTGTGAGCTCATTGGAAGGGCACATGTGACTCCCAAACAGCCAGAAAGGCCAGCTCTCTGAACACTGCATTCTTACGGCATAGGTTGACGCCTTCCTTTCTGAGGGAATGGAGGAGTTGAATTTATTTCTTGAATACGGAATAAAAAAAGGAAGAAGCCAGAACAACTGATAATGTGTGGTGCAAGGCTGCAGTTTCAGACTTGGAACTCACTCTGCTCTTCCTCGCTGCCACCATCTGCTCTTCCACCCTCCCCATCTGCCTCTACTGCCACTGCTAAATACTCTCTTGACTTTCTGCATACACTTAGCGTCCCTCCTGTATGCTTCTCCCTCGTCTCTTCTGAGTAAAATTTGCCAAGACTCCTTCCTATGGATCTTGGCTTTTGAAGCTGCTGAAGAGGACCAAAGCACCACTGTCTTTCAAAACTCCTTCCATTTTCCCTGGGACCATCAGAGCTCCAGCTGTCCTACCACAACCATTTAGCTCTTACTTAGTGCTTCCCTAGCTCTGTAAACTCTCTATACTTGCATCATTAGTCTTCCTGGGTAATTTTCTAGCCTCCTTTTTTGGGTTATTTCTTATCATCAGGCTTTCTGGTCCTTTTTGCCGTTTCAAACTCTCCCTTTAATTTTCACCCTTGATATTCTCGTTCCTTCCCCCCAGGTCCTTGCCCCTTGTCACCTGCTAGCTAGAACAGGGTTGCCTATGCAGTGGGACATAGGCAACATTGTAAGATTTTGCTTTTGCTTTTACTTTTACTTTTATTCTTCAATTCAAATTAAGCTACACCTTTTCTTCCCACAGACATTTTTTTTCTTTCCATTTTGTAAGCAGGTTTGACTTAATTTTTGAACAAACAGAGGTAACTTATGTATGCTATCACTTGGCAAACAGAATCATTTAGGTTGGAAAAGACCTTTAACATCGCTGGGTCCAACCATAGTATGCTGGTAAAATTACAATACTACCAGTATTTTCTGTTAATTGCAAACCATGAATGCTGCAGTGTCAGAAGTGCAAACAGAGCTTTCTGGTATCACAAGAATAGATATTAAATTACAATTTATGCAATATTTTTACTCTCCTGGTATCAGTATATTGTTCACAAGCCTTTCATTGGACACAGTGAACACTTATACTGAAAGCTGTCTCTGTCAACCATTTATCTTTAAGCCTTCTTTCTCCCCCAAATGCCTTATTTTTCTAAGAATAAGCTGCTGATTTACATTTCTGTGAATAGCTTATTCCAAGGCCTCTTAAGCTCTGTGTTACTGGGATGCAACTGGCTTCAATTTTACTATAAAATTATAGACAGAATAATTCGCTTAAGGGGGCTTAAGAAGAAAGGGCGCTTAGAGAGTACAGCAATGGAGAAAGAGCAAATGTTGGCTTCTTCTAGCATAATTAATGTTGGCCACTATCCGTTTGGGACAGAATTATCTTGAAGACAACAGAGCAGCTCCAGTGAAATGTTCTAAGTACAACTGGGCTAGGTAGCCCATGCTGCCTTTTGTTCTTACACTAATGACAGAACTGAAATATCTACAGGTCAGAGAAAATGAGAAGCCATGGTATTTTTTTAACTTTTAATTTGGTATTTCAACTGTCCCAGAAACCCACAGCAGAGAAATTTGAAACTCTAAACAATGATTATAACGAAAGGTGTCAAAAAGGCGAGGAGATACTTGCTAGCATGGACATGGTTTCATGATGAGCCCAAACAAATTTCTAATGGATTCAAGGATTAATATTAATTTTAGATTACAAATCTCAGACTATTTAAAGACTACATTTTTTCACTCCTAAATTTCTTCTTACCACCATTAAATTTTAATCTCTACACTTAAAACTTATCTCCTGGAGCTATTTCTTTCCAAGTACCTAAGAGCTGAAATCTGTCTCCATGAGGTGTGGCAGCAAGAGGCTTGGGCAGCTCTTGCATTTCATTAAGGGCATGTCTTTACCGCAGTAAACAGGGCTCTGCAGTCATTGCCATGGCAGTAAAAGAGTTTGACACAATCAGGTTGTGTGCGCTTCCCAGGCCTCTTGCATTTTGCAGCCAGTACTATTACAGCGGCAGCAATAGTGTTCTATGTGACCTGCAACAATGAGCTGCTGTGCAACAGTTTCTTGAAGCATTATTCTGATGTGTGGACTTGCCTTCTATCCTCTCTCCATACTGAGATGAATTCCACCCAAGGAATATACTTTATTTCAGAACAATACTGATAATATGAATGTTTCTGTCATGTTTAGCTTGAACATATTCAGGACATTACTTTTCTCCAGTCCTGTGATAGCTGAAGTAAAGTTATGGAGCCATATAGCAGCAGCATTAACTAGTGCTTTGGTTGCACACATTTAGTGAAAAAGTATATGAGAAACAATGAAAAGAAGAAAGAAAGCTTATTTCTTATTGATGAAATTTAGATTATTTTTGTACAGCTAGAACCCTTAAGCTTCCTGGAAACCAGAGGAAGTGTTTTAAGCACTTTAAGTATCAACAAATTGTTTATTCCCTTGCAAGTCAGACTGCTGGAGAACATATTTAACTTACGTCATTCCCACACTTATCCTTTGCATCAAAGAGATGATTATTTATGCAACAAGACGTAACTGGGGAAACAGTTTTTCCGAGATAATCACACCCCTGGGACATTGCAAGGCTCAGGGTTCATTGCTATTGAGAGGAAAAGTGTATTTAGTTCTGGAATTTTAAATTCCAAACTGCAGTTTCAGCCAAGCAGCATATTTCACGTGGATTAATATATCCCTTCAGGTAACTCACCTCACCTGTCAATCAGAATATTTCACCTAACCCAAATAAAATTCTTAACCCCTTGTTTACCATGCAGCAAAAAGGTCATACTTTTTTGCGAGGTAAGTTCCCTATTTTAATTTTAATGACAACAGATAAGCAGAAGACACCCTAAGGGTATGTTACTATTAATACAGAAGGGAATAATCTACAGGAAGTGCAAAAGCAATAGTGAAATAAAAATATGGCAGGTTTGCCTACATAATTCAGTTTTTTAATAAAACGAACATGGATAAAGTACTTATTTTCCAATTTCCAATTATCAAGAGAAATACACATAATTTGTTTTGAACAAACCACTCTTGTAATTTGATGGCACCACAGGAGCATCCAAGATGTAACAGCCATTTCCAGCACATGGTCTCATACAAGTTGCAAGGATAACATGCCATTCAACTCTCAAAGACAGTGAAATGCAATGAGGAGCTCACAAGGAAAATTTTTTATGTATTACTGCATGGTTTTAAAAGGAAAGGCACAGAGTCTTGTTTAACTGCTTCTCCCAGGAAAAACACAATCCAACTGACCATTTTGGTAAACAGGGTCTCAAACAGAAACATTTGCAGCCTCTTGCAATTAGAAACATGTATCAACCTCAAGAAACATTAAGAAAGTAATGCAATACTTTGGGGAGAAAAAAAAACAATGTTACTGTCTCTCCTGTTTGTTGAAATGGAAAGTGAAATAAATATTATCTGTTGTCTACGTGGATGCTCATTTTACCCAGAGGTAATGGATGAGAGTTCTCTATGGAAGTGACATATAATGGCTATGCACACACTTATCTTTCTCCCAGTGGGATAATTGTTTCTGCTCCAGACCCTCCATACTTTCTCCGTTTTATATTTTACACAGATTCCATCTGTTCCATAAGCTAAATCTCATTTTGAGCATACAGAGTGATTTGAAATATGACTTCTACCCCCTCCAAAAGAAACAGTTTAAAACTGTCATCTCTCTGGTCTGTCTGCTTATGCATTGTTTTTTTTCCTTAATCTAAGGCACCAGTTTGCTTTCATAGATTATCTTACGCTTTAGCTTTACATAGCTTCTTTTACTTTTAATTTTTTAAGTTTAGCTGCTCATTCATTAATTTTGTGCTTTCATTTCCTCCCTCTGATCTGTTTCCAGCTCTAATTTAGCTGTAGTAGAGGGTTTCTCTCTTTTTCACTTTTTATTTTACCTGTGCCACAAGCAATTATCGTTTCTCAAACACAAGACTTGAAGGCTTCCTGTAACACGCCCCATGATGAATTCTATTAAAAATTAAGTTATTAAAGAGGAGATATAATTTCTGAATGTTACATCTCCTAATCAGTCAATTTTAAGCCTCGATACTTTTTTGCTGTCATCATTAACATACCACTTCAAAGACACACAAAGGACAAAATATCCATGGAGGGTAGCACCAGTGGCGAGAATTCCAGTAAGAGATTTCATCTCTTGTAGTCCAAGTATATTAAGTCTAGTACTAAATAAACTATCAGTCCTTAAAATAATTGTCAAAGATAGAACAACAGAATGAAATCCAACATGCTGTGCTCTCAATATCTCTGGAGGCATAGTAATTTATTGCACTCGCTGATGTATTTGCTTTTGAAATAAGTTTACATCTATGGGACAATACAACTTTGCACTATCAAAGTACCTCTCCAGATTGTTAAAATACTTAATGGACTTTAAACAGTTATTTAAAAAAAGAGTTTCCTGCACCTTTTCAGCACCATAGGAACAGGATTCTCAGCTGGTAGAAATAAAGACAAACATTAGCCTTCTGGGCCCCCAAAAATGTCACTTTGCCCACTTCCATAATAAATAGTCAAAAACGCAGTTGATCTACAATCTCACCTGGAGTTAAACCAAGAATACTCAGCTTCTAAGAAACAGCCCGTGAAATGACAGGTAGTTGGACTTTAGAGTTAATTCAAATGGAACTGATGTTTTGAATTGTCTTACACAGCTACGATTTTCCAAAATACAAGGGAATATAAAGACAGAGAAAATATTCCAAATTAAGTATTTATTGACCTAGTTCCGGAGGAGTTACAGGCTCCAAAACAGCTGCCCCTTCTCACTGAAAAAAAAAAAAAAAAAAAAAAAAACCAAAACCCAGCACATACACATATTTATACACAATCTTACTGCTATTAACTTTACACTTTAAGCTCTTCTTGAACAGGAAGAGCTTATTTTCGTTAATTGGCCTGTAAACATATCACAGAGGGGTCCAATTCAGTGATTTTTGCCCTCTCTCTCTTTTCAATAATAGTAATACTAGATTAGTCTGCTGATTATGCCTCTTTTTATTGAGTATGAAAACCAAGGTGTTTATAATTAAGATACTACTGGCAGTTTATGAGAAGACATGAAAATGTGGGAAAAAAGCCACTGATAAATAATTAGGTGAATTCTTCAAGATAGAAATAAAATCAGGAGAGTAAACATCGAGTGCATTTCTCTAGGCCTTTGAATAAGTGCTATAAAAATACGTCTGGTTTAGCAGTTTGTACTGCTTCTTGTCATCTGATTTTAAAAGCATTCCCCCTTTTGCACTACTGAATAATCAATAAATTCACTTTGTTCATCAGTGGTTTGTTTCGTCTTTTCCCCAGCTGTCATGACACAAGAACTCTTATAAGCAGGGCTACTTTTTCCATTATATTTCACCTAACTGAGTCACATAATGCTTCTTCATGGAAAGGCAACCATAGGGATTTTATTTATATGTAAATAATTTCAGAGAGATAAAGCTGATATAGGTCAGATCTCAATGTACTGATTTTTTCCTCTCATCTTGAAAAGAAGTAATACATATCAAAGGTTCTGAAATTAAGTTTGCTCTGATGGTATCATTAGTAGCAGCAGCAATTACTTCAGGCCCTTTCTCCAAATCTGGGTATTTCAAATAATTTTCCTGATTGATATAACTTCTAAAGGAACAAGCGTAAAACTGTGGAAGCTGTAGAAACAGAAGGTGTACTTCACAACTCCTCTGAGCTATAAATGGGAGTTGAGATGGTCACTACCTACAGAATGGATAGATTTGATTATGAAGGAAGGGAGAAAGATCCAAGAACTTTCTCCTTTTAAATAGCAAGGAAATGTATCATCAAAGAGTTTTGAGGTTAGCCAAACAACTGCACAGACCTCCTGGTATTTGCAAGCATGCAGAAATACCCTTAACAAAACCAATCCTATTGTAAGGGAGGATAAAGTGCTTCAGTACTTTCCTATTCCTTTTCTATGGTTTTGTGGACAAATGACATAATAATGTAAGACAGATTGAACTCTAATAAATCTACCAAAAAAAAAGGAGCTTGGCCAGTGCCCTGGGTTCAGCAGTAGCAGTCATTTTTGTTCCTTCTTAGTAGCTGGTGCAGCACTGTGTTTTTGACTTTTGGCCTGGGAACAGTGCTGATAACGCTGATGCGTTTAGTTACTGCTCAAATGATTACCCTGACCGAGGACTTTCTGAGTCTCATGCTCCGCCAGGGAGGAGGGGAAGCCAGGAGGAAGCAAAGACAGGACACCTGACCCAAACTAGCCAAAGAGGTATTCCATACCACAGAACATCATGCCCAGGATGTAAAAACTGGGGGCAGCTCCCAAGAAGGTTTAGATCACTGCTTGGTTAGGCTGGGTGTCGGTCGGCAGGTGGTGAGCAGTTGTATTCACTTTCCTTGTTATTTCGCTTATCATTATTATTATTGGTGATAGCAGCAGTGGTTTGCAGCATTGGTTTGTGTTATACCTTAGTTACTGGACTGTTCTTATCTCAACCTGTGGAAGTTACATTCTTCTGAACTATTTTCGATGAGTATGTATTCAGAAGCAAATCACATTTTGATCAGATCTGCTTCTCAAGTTATCATGAACAGATAGCATGAACATTGTTTAATTGTTAAATGAAGAGTAAAGCCTGCAATGGATAGGCTAATTGCCTGATCATCTGGGAGCTGCTGCTGTGTCTCATCTGGCTGCAACCTGACAGAAATGACACCTGTGGGCTGTACCTGCTTGTTTTACAGCATTAAAAGTAAAATTCACATCCAAGGAAAGAGATATAGAAGGAAGTGCTTCTTTGTTATCGTAAACATCTACAGTTTTCTTAAGGCTGATATAAAGGCAAATAAAAGAAATTAGAAATACCCCAACAGGGTGATTTATCTGAAACCAGACTGTGCAATCGAAAGACAATGCTACATAGAAAGGGTATGATGCAGGGTATTTTTTTTCTCTTAGTAGAAAGCAGCAAGGTAAGGATCTGCAGCTGATCTAACACAGCATGTCGATAAGAAGTCAAATGAATTTAGGATGTCTTGAGCGTTCTAAACAACAGGAGTGTCTATGGAACTGTTAGCTTCACACAGGGCAGAATGCCATCCATGAATATGCCATTGATGGCTGCACAAGTAAATATCACTTTAAAGACCGAAATGAAGGAACTCGTGGAAATGGAGCTAAATATGTTCTGGTACTCACTGAAAGAAAAGTGCAGCACATTTGGGTGAAGTTAGTTATTAAGTGCATAAAAGAAAACAAAAATAGTTAAAGCTCTGCAGAAACCACTGTATTACTAGTAGAGAACTCAGTGAAACTGAAAAAGTCTCAGGCTTCAGGGTCAATCCAAGCATCCCTTTAGCAGGCTTTAGATTCAACATTTCTGTATCTATATTCTTCTGATACAAAGAAAGGCATGTGGTTCAGCTTCTCCTAGACTGCTGTGCCTCTGAGCAATGCTTTTCACTTTATTTCACAGTCTGTGATATATTCCATAATTTTAATTACTATCCTAGTTTAAACAGAGACTATAGCTGCCAAATTACTATTCAGAAATGTCTATGAAAGGAAGAAAAAAGCCATTTGTATCCTTAGGTGTGGCTCCTCCAGTGTGTGCTCCTTCTGGGCATTCCATGGGTAGATTTGCAACTTTCTGTTTGGTTTTATTCTTATGAATCAAAGTACAGCAGAACTTGTTTCTGTCAAGGCACAAAGAGCAGAATCCAGACATTTTCTTTTTGCTAAATACTTAGATTTGCTCAAGCAACAAAAAGGAAGCAGAACATAAAAAAAAGAATAATCTGTAGGTTGTGGAAACAATTGATGACAAGTGTGCCGAACACAGAAACATCTTTAATCAGCAGGGTGCCACACTCAGAAATTCCCCTTTTTGTTGAATAATAGCACATGGCTGCCACAGGAAAGCCCCTCCCTGCTGGGAAATTTTGAAGCCAGGCGTTAAAGTTCTGTGTCTCTCTACAGAGAAAATTTATATCCAAAATGACAGCTATGACTATACCTTTGAGATAGCTTTCAGTGAAGGAAATAGAGTGCACCTGAGTGTCAGTGCGTGAAATAGCATGAGAAATGGATAGTTATTAATACAAGGTCCTAAATACTTTAATGGGAAGAAAAATTTACCGTCCATGGATGCATGTTTCACTTTATTAGAAGCTTTATTGCTTCAAGGAGGGAGGGAAACTCCTGTTACAATATGTTTCAAAGGTGCTTCTCATTGTTCAGCAAAACCATACCCAAACAGAAAGGAAACTGCCTGCTGCTTAATTAGATGGTTGCCATTTTCATCGCCTTCTAAATCCACAAATACATCCAGGGTAAGAACTGCAGGAGCAGCTCCTTGCATGCAGTATGGCTTTTTGCTTGTTTCACTCCAAAAAGACGTTTCCTATATGAGTTTTTAACTTACGCGACAATTATTTTGCCTAAAATAGATGTGAGCATGCTAATTCAACAAGGAATTTTCACTTTAGCCTGCCTCAGGACTTCCATAGAGGGGGGAAAAAAACCACCAGCTCTAGAGTGAGAGACCATTATAAAAGTATGCAGATAATAAAATCCACAGCTAACTTAAGAGAAAAGATATAATTGAGGGAAGGGGGAGATGCTAAGCTGGATCATATGGAAGACTTCAGAAGGTTCACTCTAAGAAATGTGTTCTGTCACATAAGTCCGAGAATGCACCAAATTCATCAAACAGCTATAAAAATCTTCAGTGAATTATAAAAAGCTACCAGATGGAAAAAGGCTAGATGAGAAAGGTCTCAGTTACTTAAGAGCAAAATGACTTCAAAGAAGGAATAGCAGCAGCTCAGGTGGAACTTTAAAATAAAAATGAATTTCTGAAGACAAAATGATAAACTTTTGCTCAAAATCAGGAAAAAATAAAATAATAAAGGGAAGATATTACCATGCTCAAAACATCAGAGACACAACTAAAATAGACCACAGTGCACGCAGAAAAGAAGAAAGGAAATTATTCTCCATGCCAGATGGCCAATAAAAGGTCTATATCTCTATATCCTAGATATAAGATATAAAAACTGAGGAGGCCTTGTAACATCTATCATGAGTGAAGTCAGACAGCACAGGACCTGTTGCCTTGCAATGACTTAAGAGTGCTGTGCCCCAGCTTCATACAGAAGTGAGTTTTTAGCCTCCTGAACTGCTCCAAATGCTGACAAAGAGCAAAGGGTCAGGAAATGCCATAGCTGCTCAAAGCTCTGAACGTGCTGGTATCACTCTCAGGCTTGTTGCTCATTAATGTTATTTTCTGTGGGTGATCATCTGTAGATACATCAGTAGCATTATTTCCACTACTATTTTTGGCATGGCGGGAGTTTCTATGGAGTCAGAGTGCTGTCAGGCCTGCTGGAGCTGTGCTGGTGATCAGCAAGGCAGTTGATTCAGCCTGTCAGTTTACTGAACGTATTCAGCAAAAAATGAATACATCAGAAGGTGTGCTCCAGCACCGCTGGCTTCTTGCTGCTTTATTTTTGACCCAGATGATTCTTTTTGTCTTGCAATGACATCCACTGGAAAGCAGTGGGGTATGGATAGGGTTCAAGAGGAAGCTAGCACATTTCCCTTTGTGTATCTCTTGGGATCATGAGCTTTCCTACTTCACAGCAGCATGAGAGATAGCTTTTTCTCAAATGTGTATCAGATAAAAGTAAAAAGGACACTTTTTGATGTGACTTCACAACAGCAATAGAAAAGAAGATAAGACTGAGGACACCCACCTTCTAGCTATTTCCAGCTACAGTCCTGTACCTCCTAATAAAAGCCCATTTTCCTTAACATATTAATATCCTGTATCGGTTGTTTAGTTTTCCACTTCCCTTAGAAAACAGACAAAAATAAAAGCCCACCTTCCAAGAACCATGTGGGTTTCAAGCTGCACAACATAGAGAAACTACAAAATAACTTAAAGGTACATAGCCAGTGCTTGAAAATTTTAGACTGAAAAGTAAATCTTACAGAGTTTTCTATATGAGAAACGTGGATTAATTAGCATCTTTACATCAAAATGACAGACCATTTTGAACTCGGCCTATTAGGATTTTCAAATATTACAGACAACACCAAATATTTACATACATCTGTCACAGATTTTATATTTTAAACATTATGACAACTGGAGCTTATAGACAGAAAACCTCTCTTAAATAACAGTTCAAAAGTAACATGGCAGTAATTTCTTGGGTGTTAAACCTATGCTTTATGTAAGTCATTTGATATTTTCACACATAATGAGTGATATTAAATGTCTCCACACTTTTGCAATCCCTTTCACCACTTCATTACCAATCCCCTTATCTCCTACAGCTGATGAATGCAGTTGCTGTTACAGCCCAATACTCACAATTGTGGAATCTGTCCAAGAGGGACAATCAAATCTCTGACTTACTCTGTGGTTTAGTTTTCTGTCTGCAGCCCTGAGTGCCCTGCAGGGTTATTCTTCTGCTCCAGTTACTAAGGAAAGCTTTGCAGAAAAGGTGAGTCTTGCACACCAAGCTGATCAGGACAGGGCTTTTAGTTTGTTTTTCAGGGAGTTTTTTAATCTTCCATGGGAGGGAGGATCCTGCCCTTAAACGTTAATGGCATCACAGGATAGATCTAGCAAAGTAGATTTATTGTGACACAATTTCTGCCATGTCTGCTATCTCCATTAAGAACTGAAAAGCAATATTGTATTTATATTTCTGCTTTTATTATGAGCCAGTTCTATAAGTTAGATCATCTGACATCAGACAGATCCCCCAAATATGAGTGAGGACATTCTAAGGTATTATTCCTAGCTACAAGAAATCTAAGTTTTCATGTAAGAAGTTTCAACATCACAATGTGAATTAAATTTATGCAAAGGCTAGTATGTTCCAGTTAGACAGAAATCACTGCACTGCATTGTGCTGGTGAAAAGAGAATGCCTGGGCAGAAATATATTTCAACTTTATGTACTTAGCCAAAAACGAAATTCAAAAAAACACGATTATTTTCTTAAAAATTTTCTAGAGTCTTTTCTTTGAAGCATCAAGACCAGAATCTTAAAGAAATGACAGGTCAAGGTAAATAAATTGTTCAAATGGAAGTAGAAAGAACTGAGACAAGCTCCAAGGCAAACAAATTTACTTTAGAAACAATTTCTACAGAAAAAGCTTATAGATGGGTTGGAGCGATTAATGAGGAATTTTTTAAAGAGACAAAAATGAGAACAATGAGTTTCCTTCGATTATTTTATCTTTCAGCCAAAATCACAAATCATTCATTACAGTCCTGCACCACAGAAACCAGCAGCAGAATTCTCACAAAATTATCATACTAGGGCTTCAGTTTGGCTAATTCACTGAAAGTCAATTAAAAACAATAAACAGGGTGGGCATTATGAAATTCATAGGAAAAGTAATTTAGGCAGCTCTGATGAATATTTGAACCTCTATTCTAACATACAATGGGAGTCTATTGATGGCCTTTTATAGTGTCAAATCCCAGTACTTACAGATTTACTTTTTTTCTTCTATTTTAAGTTGAAGCCTGTCTAGATCTTGAGCCTTTCATCCAGCTTTCAGCAAGATTTTGGTGTCTTTCAAATGTAAATCGGATTCAAATTAATCACTAGCGAGCATCATCTGTTTTGTCAATTGATGCCCACTACTTAATGTATTGCTGAAGGAAAAGAAAGAAACAGCTGCAGAGATGAGAATCAGACACTATAAATCCCTACATTGTTACCAAGTTAGAACTGTTCATGTAGTTTTTCTTGGAGATCTTTTTCATCTATGGGATTTTTTCGATTTATTTAGGTATTTAAGGAGTTACACTGTACATTAACAATAGTTAATTACCACCAGCCATCTTGTGCTGCATGACAGAAAAATATAAGACATCATGTCTTAGTGTTTTTCTTTTTTTTTCATGTGTCAGATTAAATCAAGATAAATAGTGCACAAACCTGAAAACTCTCTGTTGGTGCCCAGACAAATATGATGGCCACATGCCTAACATTAGGAAGTTTTGCTTGACTTGCATCTTAAGTGACACCATTAACACCAGTAAGATAGGTGGTTCAGGGCACAAATTCACAATAATTCTGCAATATTTCCAACTTGAATTCATTTCATTAAGAAGAAAGATTTAGTAGACTTGAAATGTTGCAAATACTGCAAATAACTCTGAAGGTGGTGAGCACTGGCATACGGTGCCCAGAGAAGCTGTGGCTGCCCCATCACTGGCAGTGTTCAAGGCCAGGTTGGATGGGGCTTGGAGTAACTTGGTGTAGTGGAAGGTGTCCCTGCCCATGGCAGGGGGTTGAAACAGGATGAGCTTTCAGGTCCCTTCCAATCCAAACCAGTCTATGATTCTATGATTTTATAAATACTAACATAGCTGTGTGGGATTAGAGTAAAATTTGTTTGACACTGAAAAACATCGAACTCAACAACAGCTCTACAGCCTTATTCACAACATTTAAAGAGACAATGATTCCTGTAGGCACTCTGACAAAAAAAATATCAAGCTGTGTCTGCTTGCTCTAGCTCTTACCCAGCCACCTCCCTGGGAAAATCCTGTGTCTATCTCAGATTCCTTCCTGAGGTGGAGAGTCGGTCTCAGAAAGGCCTTTCTGATTTCACAGGCATTAGCAAAGGCTCCCAAATGTACAATGGGCTTTACTTATTTAATTATTCCCCCCCTTCAAATACCCTGTTTTCAGAGCTCTATACAAATTGCAGTAAAAGACATCTTTTTCTACAGTCTGAGTAGACTTGGTAGCAAACATACTCAGAAACTAAAGCAATCTTCCATTCTAATGAAAATTCAAGATAATGAACACTGATGGAAATGCTCCAGCCCACCTAGGAGAGTGGAGCCCCTGAGTTCCGCAAGAGCTGCACAGATAATGTAGCAAGAACCAGTGGGGAAGCAACTGAGCACAGCCATATGAAGCAGCCAATATGCCAAATCAGGCATTTTCCTTACTGCAAAATATAACTGGGAAAGTACTGTAAGCAGGGTTCTTGCAAATCAGATTGTTACAGCTGCAACTGCTAACACCATTCCCAAATAGAAGCTTTAGATGAAGTGGCCCAGCAGGTAGCAAAGCACGCAACCCAACTGCAGCAAACTGCAGAGGAGCGTCAAAGAGTGCCCTTCCAATTACCTACCTTCAACAGAGTGGCTGATGAGCTGTGTATGTGAAAATAGAACCAACACTACTATACTAATTGGAGTTGGCCTGTGGAAAGAAAACTGCTTTTTGTTCAACTACATTACCATTCACAGAGTAATAAGTAAAATCAGATTCCACTCTGATTCATTTGGCATTTGTTCCTGTCTGGGTCTGAATACTCTAAGTGGTCTCTGTGTTCTGTTATCTTCATTGCTGCAATTTCAGACTTTTCAAGCAAGCTCTGAACTTCTGGTACTGTGAAATTATCTATCTTCAACCAAATAGCTAAAATTCCTAAATGACTGGCAACCACTTAGAAACCCCAAGATATTATAAAATCACCACAGCCTCTTTTTGGAAACATAGGCTTGCTTATAACTGTCTCCATTTTATGTACCTCACTTGTATGTTGAGTGTATGAGTAAGAATGATTATAATTTTAATTAATAGAAAGAACACATACAGATCTAAACTGCTGGTCACCAAATCATGTCCTGAATTATGCAGTCAAAAAGTTTTACTAGTTATAAATTGCTTCAATTTTGATTTAATATACTATCACGGATTTATATTACATTGCATACTCTGAGGTATAGATCAGTGAGTAGACAGTGAAAAGTTCAGATATGGATAGGCAGGTCTGTAAGGTATGGGGAATTCCACATCAATGTATAACTAAATAGACACACTAGTAGAAGTTCAATGAAGTCAATTTAAATCTTTCCCATAAATTCAATAGTTCTATATTACAGTTATTTTGTATATGGTGCAATCTGCCGCTGTTAATAAAATGGGTGAAAAGTGAACTAATTTAAGAAACTACATAGGTAAAAGCAGTTAATCATGTGGGGAAAATCAGAATTTTAGTCCCCATGAAATTGACTGCAATGAATTACTGGTAAGACTGGAGCTGTCTGTGAGGCAAGGGCTGCACCCTGACAAAATGAGTGCTGTTTACAGTCATGTCATTTATCTGACTGTTTGTAAGAGAGCTCCACACAAGCTTAGCAGCATAGGACTGAACAATACAAAATCAAGTGCTTCAGAAATGTCAAAGCCTCAAAGATTGACCCTCTCCTGAAAATTCATATGCATCAGTAAACTACAGTTCTCAGTGAAATGAAGAGGCAGACAACAGCTCTGTTACTCTCTGGTCCTTGTACATGCCCAGAGATTCAACCAGCAGTGGGCTTGAAACAGCCTACCTTTATGTATAGCAGTCAATACGGACTTAAACGCAAACATGTGAATTCAACTAAATAGAGTCAAGACATTTACAGTAAATACCCTCTTTATTTCTAAAGAACGGCTTCAGGGATGAACTGCCACTGGTCTGTGTCCTCGCTAACTGTTACATCCCGAATCCTGGCTATTAAGAGCCTTAAATTACCTTAGGATGAACAGCTCCTAATGCCAAACCTTATGTACCACAAATGTGACTTTTTCCATCTGTGGAACTATTGTGAAATGCAGGTTTCTGTAAAAAACCCTTCAGCCTGTGAAACAGGTTGGAGAAGAAAACTAAACTTTGAAGAAGGCCTTTCAAAATCAAAGCTTTGTGAAATTTTGCACTATATATAAAATCTAATCACTGTTATTTCACTTTTCTTCCTCAGTGTAAAGCCTTCCTTCTACAAACTGTCTCCTGTTTACACTGGTCATAGGATCAAGGGAATGTCAATGACACTGCAGTATGCTCTCGGACTTAGCATCTGAAAACAGAGATTCTTCTATTGAAACAGCTTTGCATTCATCCATCCATAAAAAGTCATACACAATTACTTTTGGTCAACATAAAGCATAATAATCCCAACAGAAGAACAACTTAAAAAATAACATTAAGTAGTTTTTGAGATACTAGACTACACAAAGTCCTCCCTATGTGAAAATTTTTAACAAAAACCTTTTACAAAAGGTTTACACTGTGTTGTTCAATGGGAGCAATAAATGTTAGGTGTCCTCTGTCATGAGCTGTGCTGTCATGCTCACTGAAACAACTGGTGGGGTCCCCTCTCTGTCAGCACAGAGCTGCCCTGCTGGAATGACACAGAATGGCAAAAGAACTGAAACCATCTCATCTCCTGTTAACAATATGGCTGCTTCACTTGCTTGCTATGATCAAACACAATAAGCAATTTCTCTACAATGAGACCTCATCAGACTAAGAGAGTTGAGCATTTTCATTCTTGGTCCTCATGACTTTGCACTGAAAAGTCACAGCAGCACAAAAAAGCCCCAGATTATTACGAGCAGAGCCCTACAGATGTAACCCACCAGGTTCTGAGAAAAGACCTGAACGGCTTTGGAGAAGCCAACAGTTTGTGACATGGATGCTTGCACAACATAGATTTCTTTCTTGCTGTGTATCTTTAATTTGTATTACAACAGCCAGAGAAGAAAGCTTGGTCATTGTTCATTATGGCCCAGAATTAGTCATTTACATCAGTATCAAATTGATCTAAAGCAGTAAAAAATAATGTCGGGGTTTTTTTTTTGCAAGTACATTAAATAGTATTACATTTTAATTGCCATTACCTTATTTAACCTCTTAAATATTAAAGCAGGAGGAAAATAACACCTTTATCAACATATTTTTATGTTGATAAAAGCATTGATATTAACATATAACATTTGTGAAGCATACGCAAATGCCTGTTAAAAAAAAAAGGCACAAAGCAAAAATTGTAAAATATAGTAACTGAAAGACAGCTTGTTGCATCTAATTTTTTTCAAGGTGGGGAAGCACAGTGAGGAAGCAAGATGATATTTTAGATTTGAACTATTTTTTCCACAAAAGCCTTGTTTTTAAACTTGTATTGTATGTGACATTGCAGGGAGCTTGAAGTTCAATAAAGGAAAATGCATGCACTTGGGAGCATTTTCTTAATTGGGCTCTTGAGCTGAAAACTCAGATGTATTTCTGGTAGATGAAATGCTTCATATTAAATGTCAAGATGTAGTAAAGAAGTGACACTTAAAATGAACTGAAGAAAGCACCAAAAAGGAAGAAATTTAGGGACGTGTTTATTAGCTGAGGATATTCTATGTATAAAGCAATTCACTTTCTTAAACTAATTTCTGCTTATCTAGATAACGATTGAGTGTCAGGAGTCAGGAATACAGCACAAAACCAGCATCAGAATGGATAAGAAAATTCCTGTGGAAATAACTAGAAAACGCATAGCAGATTAGAGGAAGACTACTGTCTGCAGCAAGTCTAATTAACACCAACTGCACTCCATTTCCACTCTATAAATATAACCTAAGGAATATCTTTCCAAAAGTATATCCCTACAGGCTGAATCATGTCTGTAGTCCAAGCAGACAACCTCCAAAGCCACAGGCACATTTCCCCTCCTGCCACTTGCGCCCTGGTGCCTCCACTCACTGCAGGACCTAGAAGGGCTTTAGTGCCCTGCCTTTCTTCTTGGCTTCTCTCCACAGGGTGCCTTCTTCCCTTACCACTTGATGGCTTCTGGCTCCTCTTACTCTTTGCAGATCTCTGCACATTCAGACTTATTAGGAGCTTCATTTCAAAGTGACCCTGGAAAGTCAATGACTCTGACCTCACTTTTACATCTTGTTTAAAACTTCCCCAAATTTTTATCTGCTCGGTGTACCATTACTCTCTTGCTGCAGACACCTCCAAAATCCTTTCAGTCTTTGTATTATTTTCCTTTACTCATCGCCTATTTTAATTCAGCTACACCAGCTTTCTGTTTTCACCCTGTCAGACACTTTTCACATCTATCTTTCACAATCCTCTCTCCTTCTTAAAATGATGCAGTTTCTCCTATCACCTCTGACAACCCATCCTTTCTCCTACTGACATCATGGCACCATCACATCCTGGGATCTGATTCTCCTCCTGCTCCTCCTCTTACGCTGCAAAGGCATGCATGAGAAAGTGCTCTGATTTTGCTGACTTCCTGCATTTCACGTTGATTCTTCTCTTTCTCATCTTTGTACTTTTTCTTTTGGAACACCTCAGATTGATTCTTCTGCTGTCAGCCCTCGTTACTACCACAGCTCCCTCTTACGAGCCACCACTCCAATGCTCCTCTGTTCAAACTCTCCTGACATTTAATCTAAAAAACTAACAATCTTCTCTACACTTCTTTCTTGATCAGTGAACTCACTTCTGAATCTAGAACAGACTTTTGAAGTCTCACCTACCCTGGCTTGAAAAAAAAAATCTTCGAAGTTATGACTTACACACATAGCCCAGATTTCTTTAACTTCCACATTCTATTCATTATCTGCTCATCAGAATTGATGCAGCTGAATAGGTATAGCTCATTTTTGCCAGCCCCCAATTTATTTTTTTCTTCCCATTTTCAATATCTTCAGCATCTGAGGAGTGTAATGTCTTTTTTTCTTCATCTCAGTTGAGTAGTCCTCAGGAAAAATCAAAAACTAGAGTGATTGCTGTTATTAAAATAAGTCTTAGGTATTACTAGAGGTTGACACTCCTGCTAGAAATGACAAAGAACAGAAAAAGGAATAAGGAAGAAATAAACCAATGAAAGAGAAGGAAATAGAAGAGAAACTGTAGACTACACCAAGATTTAGGGCGGCTTTGGAGCTAGGGAAATCAATCTTCCTGTCTTTACCTATCACTGGGTTAGGGAGGCAGCTTTTCTGGAATGTCCCTCTTCCATTTTCCTTCTCCATTATCACTGTATCATGCTTTCAAGATGAGGATGCAAACACAGAGGCTCAATGTTAGAAAGCTACATGTAAAGCTATCAGAGCAGATTACTTTTATAAGGAAAAATAAAGTGACAAAGTTGATTTATTTTAATAGATGTCCATCCCAACCAGCTGGAAGTAGAAAAAGTGGCACATGGGTGGTAGCAACATGCAGATCAACACTACGTAAGAATATTTGTCATTATTTATACCTAACAGAGGTGCATATTAATTATGTATTTGCTGGAAGGCAGCCACTAGTCAAGCTTCCAGGGAAGCACTTATACAATGGTCTTATGCACAAAGACTTAAAAAAAGACTTATGCACAAAACTAAAAAAAGACCACAATTCTCCTTCTCTCCTGTTCATACGAATTCTCCAGTTCCATGCTAGAAGTGCAATTGGAAATATGGATGCTCACAGGAACTCATTGTGGGATTCATCAAATACTGAATACTTTGACCTAGCACAGTAAGATACTTACTACAATAGAACTATCAGGCTAAATATTTTATCTTCAAGCCCAATTGAAATTCTTTTGCTAGATATGGAACTGGCTTGTACAAAGAAAGAAACTTCTAGTAAATGTCAGCAGTGACATAACAGACACATAATTGTAACAGGAACAATGAATCTGCTTGGCATTAATTCATTAAGTCACTTATGGGTCAGTTTTGCTGCAGAATAGCAGAAAGAATCTGCAAGTTCTCAGTGCAAACATTTACTCACTCGCAAAACTCCCCCTCAAACACAAACTATAAAAAGTTTAAGGAATTTGGAGAAGACTAGGATAAAATGCTACTTTTGTAAAATTAAGCATCTGACACTGCTACGAAAACAGAAGTGTTCTTGTATTTCAGAATGCAGGTATCAAAAAGTCAGTCTGAAAATGAGAAAACTGCATCTCAAATACTAATCAGCCAGGAGCATGCAGCATCTTAGTTAAATAATTTAAATTGAGCTAAACAGATTTTACCAATGCTGTAGCATATTGCAACTACAAAACATCATTGCTCTTGGGAGAGATTCCCGCAGCTGGCTACTCTCAGGCTGCATGCACATCCACAATGGAAGCTGGCGCAGAGGAGCTCTGAACTCAGCTGGGATGGTATTTTAACTCTGCTATAAAATGCACTCTTAAATTTCTCTCACTTCATATAAATACCCTGGGTTTGAAACATTTTTTAAGCAAATATAGCTTATATTTCTTTCCAAGCACATTTTTTTTTTTTTTATAAACAGCAATAAATATTGGTCATTTCTACTTATTCTAAATTTAACAATGGTTGTGTTTAAATGAAAAATAATTAAAAACCTAATATAACATATCTCAATTTTGATTGCACTAACACTTCTAAGCAGATTACTTCCAGAAAGCCACACATGTAGGTATAAAATGTGTTCATATTTCATAACCTAAAATACAGACTTTAAAAGCTTAAAGAAGTTAAAAATAATCAGTCTGAATCCATGGCAAGCCACTGTGCTTTGTCCGTAATGTTACAAGCCCTACAAGAGGAAGTACTTTTTTACAGCCCTGTCATCTGTTGTGCATCAGCAACCATGTTTATGTCATTTGTATGTGCAGGTAGTACGAGAGCTGTCATTATAATTGTAATTTAGAGAGACAGACAACGATATTTGCATTTTTGCTTGCAAGATCATACAGTTACTGAAGTCTGCCTTTGAAAAGTGGATGGAGCGAGAGTCTGATTCTCCCTGTTAGTACAAGAGGAGAGGTGAGGTTGGATTTGCCTTCTACGGATGTCCCTGCAGAATAGTGGCATTCTGTGGATGCAACCTGAAACAATCTTCAGCCTGCCACAATCCTAAGGGATACCAGCACAGCAACCCCTTCTAATCCTTGCTGCTGAGTGGCTGAAGTTCAGAGCTGTGACAAAAATTGTGCCTTCAGCCAACAAAACACAGCAATAAGAAAGGCTGAAAATTCCTCCTATGCCACTGGCTTCAAACAGTTTTCTGAACTTTCATGCACAGACCTTGTCTGGCTGCTTCTTCAAAAGTAAAACACTCACAGTCCTTTCCTCTTTTCTGGCATGACATGCTTGACCACAGCTCAGCCTTTTGCAACAGAAAAATCTAATTAGCTCCTTCTGTGACACTTTATAATTGAGATCTTTTCTGAGCTGATCTTTGAGACTGTGCAATAATATTTCATTCCTATTTATCAGCAACGTGTTCACTAATGCATTACATGGCACCATCAGCATCTATATACTCTGAGATTAATCAGTGTTTCCATTACAGAATTATAACTCATCCTTACAGTTTGACTCCAGACAGAATTGTAGCTTTCAGCACCAGAGCCCAGAGTGATTTAAATAATGGATCTGGGCTATAAAAATCTGTTCCATTTCCAGTTTATATTTTGTCTTTCAAACAAAAAGCAAAAATATTGAAAGAGTTAAAATTGGGTCATTGTAAAGCACATTTAGGGTGTAGTTTCTCTCATATCAAAGATTGCTGGTTTTGTGCATTTATCTTTTTTAAATAATGTTATTTCTATGTTGAGTATTCTACAAATGTGTTTCTCAAAATGAAATTTTACAAGGATACTTACAATACAGATTTGCACATCCATCTATCACTGTACAGATAACAAATACATTACATGGATAGTTGATAAAAGCATATTTTGAACTTATAATGGCTATGAAATTCTGAAGAATGTGTAAAGAGCTCTGCTATTTTCTAGTCAACAGTCCTATGCCATCACATTGTATCAAAGACAGCATTTTACATTCAGGAAACGGCTTTCTGCAGAAGAAAGATGAGAGTGCCAGGAAACTCATTTAGAAAATGAACAGCAATCTTTGACCAAAGTTTTCAAAACTGTATGCTTAAAAACAGGTTTTAAGTGCCCATATATACATCATTCTTTATTAATGAGTCATTCTGGACATGATGGGTAAGACAAGATGTTTGAAGTCTCAGGGAGAACTCCAGATGTTTCTGCTGCTCTTTTCAGTAACATGGATAAACTCTACTTTTATATAAAACTGACTCTGATCCAGTGACCTACTTAAAACAATATACCCAGCTAACACCTTCCCTGTTGGTTTTATTCCTTTTCTCCTAATGTCATTCAAGTTTTATAAAATTATTGGTGATGTATTCATCACTTAACTCCAATAATTTCATTTTATATTTGCTATTTATATATGTATCATAGAATCACAGCCTGGAAAGACCTCCAGAGGTCATTTATTCCAACCTCATGTTCAAAGCAGGGCCACTTACACCAGATTGCTCAGGGATGTATCTAGGCAAGTACTGAAACCCTTGAAGGATGAAAATACCTCCACTTCTGTGAAACCTCTTCCAGTACATGGTCACCCTCATACTAAAAATATTTTTTCTTAAACCTAATCAGAATTTCTTATGCCCATTGACTTTTTCCTACCATTAAGCATTTCTGGGAAGAATCTGGCTGTCTTCTCTAGACTGTCACGTTAGGTAGTTGAAGACAGCAATACGCACTTCTTTAGCTTATAAGACTGAGCAAAGTTCTCCCTAAGCATCACATCTCTTAGATTCCTGACTACCTTGATTACCCTCACTCATTTATCACTCAGTTCAGATCTTTGACTGCCTTGATTACCCCCACTGAGTTATCCTCAAAGTCCTCTTTGTACGGGGCAGCTGAACACAGGACACAACACTCCCAATGGGAGTCATGTCCTATGTGCTAAAAAAATGCTGCAGTGGTTTACTTCTATTTTTGCATGCATACTTTATTAATATTTATAATGTACTCTTTTAAATTTATACTTACGTTTACAGTATTTATAGTCTAGTCATAGTACGGTACATTTAAAAAATAGAGCTTCTATTATGGATTCAATAAATACAGCATTTGATTAAAATAGTTAAATATCTGTGACATACCACCAAGAACACTAGCAAGCAAAATGATAATTGAGCTGTTTTCCAAGGGGAGTCATGTGTGTCACTCTTACTGAACAGTTTTAATGCAGCAGTAGAAACCATTACTTTCAAACTTTGGTGAAAAGCACTAAAGAACAAATGCCCAGTGAACCAG
>JAOEHY010000358.1:0-12404 GCA_025447955.1 Psilopsiagon aurifrons | reverse complement strand
CAGCAGTGGTTTGTGTTATACCTCAGTTACTGAACTGTTCTTATCTCAACCCGTGGGAGTTACATTCTTTCGATTCTTCTTGCCATTCCTTGCCCCTGGAGTTGGGTGGAAGAAGGAGGGGAGAGTGAGGAAACTGCTTGATTTACAGTTTAAACCACAACACCTGAGTTGTCTTTCCAAAAAAAAAACCCCAAACAGAGGCAGCACAAGCCTTGCAACTTTTTCACTTTTTCTGCGTTTCTTGAAGACCCCAGTCTGAAATGAAAAGGTACAACGCTTTTTGTCTGTATCCATTTATTGCGTAGGATTACAGCGCTTCACGATTTGTAGGTTTGAAACTCCTTATCTTGCTGTCAGGTAGGCAGCCGGAAAGCTCAGGTTGTTGGTTCTTTTTAATGCCAGAAGAATGGCTTTTTTTTTGGTTTTTTTTTTTTTATTTTTTTATTTTAATAGCCAGTGTTTATGAGAGGGAGGTCTGGTATACATTTCTGGGTACATTCACTCGTATTTATTTACTCATTGCATGTGTAGCACATGTATCTTCAGCAACTTCTTGAAATGCTTTCAATGTAAATCCTCATTTTAACCCAGTTGTTCAGTTTGTGTCTTGTAAAGGTGTGTCCTTGAGGTAGAATAAGGTCTTGCTGTTGATCTGCTTATGCCCTCATATTGAAAATGCAGGTGTGTTTTCTGCATCTTTAATTCCTTAGCCAATATTGGAGGGGAAGCTGCTGTAGTCATGCAGTATCTTGCTTAGACTGTGCAGCCTAAATATTTTTAGGAAGCGATAGTATTTTGTGAGATGCTACTATGCTCTCTTATTTTAATCTTGGCCAGCATGAAAAGGTTCAGCTACATCTTGTGTTTCTGGAAGCTGTTTGACAAAAAGAAAATTGCTGAAGTTTTGGCATACCATGTGCTTGGAAGCTTTCTCTACTCCTGGCCATCTGCTGTCTAAAACTGACACTGCGGGCTACCCCTCCTGTGATAGTTGGGCTCTGTTTCTCAGCCCGTGATGCAGCCAAGCTGTTCTCAGACAGCCAAGCTAGTCTTTTACAAACAAACAAGCAGTGAAAAAATCTGAACAAAATAAGCGATTGTGGATAATTTAAGAACTTACTTGCTGTATTGCAGTTGGAAACATGGAACTCTGATGGGTGTGTAGAGCTTGGGAGCAATGTTGATGTGCTATCTGGACAGTACCCACAGAGTGAGTGATACAGCTCTCCTGCCACCCAGCCCATCTGCTTACTTTGCACTTGCAAAATCATGCAGCCAAATTTTATATTCAGGACAGACTTATCTTTCTCTTGCTTTTACGAATATTAACTCCAGATAAGAAAATTGTCTTTCATTTTCAGCATGACCGCTGGAGACAGTATGAGTATTAATTAAACCAACTACTAGAAATTTATTTTGCTGCCCTTGTCTTGCACTTAGGCTACAAACATCTTAAGAGAGTGGGGGCACCTTCTCTTTTTAATTGTTGTCTAAGTAATAAATGACTGGACCTGGACAGAAACTTCTAGGTGGCATGGTAATGTGACTTCCGTATAATTGGGCATTAAAAGATGCTGAATGACTGTGACTACCATTTGAAAGCAAACACTGAAGTGTTCCAGTGTGAGTTCTCTGTGGGGAACTGATACACTCCTTGCTGATTGCTGGGTGGTGTATGGTTGAATTTCTTAATAGGATGCTTTTATTGGAGATCTTTGCAGACCTTCCATTGTTTGCCAGGCTTCTCTGCAAAGTGGGATTGCCTCCAGTTCATTAACCTCTTTCTCTTGAGGTTTCACTCCTGTCCTCCCTGTCCACACGCCCAGACCCAGCTGCTCATCCTGGGGTGCATTCATAGTTCTTCAGGCATGCCTGGCCCCTGCAGTGCTTCCTTGCCTTCATAATATGCGAGTTTTTGCATGTTTCTTATCCTTTGGCCATGGGAGTTGAAGGTAGCAAATGTGCTGTTTTAAGGACACCTTTAGCCTTCTTGGGACAACGGTAGGGTTATGGCAGTGGTTGTTAATAAAAAAGGTGAGGTGGGAAAATTTCAAATTCCTACCACTCTTACACAATTACATGCTTTGGACAAAGGGCTAGTAAGTCTGTAAGAAATCTGATAGTGAGAGCATCCAAACCAATGCCACATAATGTGAGTTTTAAACTTCTGCTGTTGATATCCCACCAGTCTAATACTGGTCAGGATTTCTGGTAGATTTTGATTTGAGGAAGTGACTGGTACATCTCCTTACTCACTGAGATTTTTAAAGCATGCAAAAGTAGATGAAGTTAATAAGTTGGATTGATTTGATTTATAGCAAAGTGAGGTGCTGTGGATCAGAGATATAGTTCAGACATGATGCTGGGACCAACTACAAATAAAGATGAACAGCCTTTTTGATAGGGTCATTGCAGAACTGACTTATTTCTGGGTGTCATTGATGCACACCTCTGGCATTCCCAAATACCTCAGTATGTCTCCCTGCCAATGATAGATTACTGGAGAAATAGCATCTTGGTGAGAAAGTGTTAATGTGTTGTTGCTAGAAGCTCTTCAGGGTTCATTAGACTTCTTGAAAAAATGTATCAGTGGAAGTGAAGAGCAAAAACAGTTTGGTATGTGCCATGGTACCATACTAAGCTCATGCTGCATGGCACCAAAGTGTCGGGGACAGTGCTGTAGACTGGAAACCTGTGATAATGGTCTCAACAATAAGACCTTTTTAAAAGTCAGTACAGTTGAATTTTCTGGAGACAAAGAAGTGTTCAAGAAACTTCAAGACTGCAAGGAGTCAGGCCCCCATAAACTGTGATGTACACGACTTCCTATTTGTTGGAGCTGAACTAGCTGTGTTCTTCCCCCCAAATGACATTCAAATGTTTTATCAAAGAAAAGATTTTATTTTTTGACACAGCCCCCCCCTTTTTTGGGGGTGGTGGTGGTGTTCCCTTTTATGCTGTGACCTTCACCTGCCCAGTCTCAAGGGTATGGGTGACTCCTAATACTGGCAAATAACTGGTATTGTAGTGAAATGACTTTTGGCTGCTGCTGTGCACTGGTCTGAAGCTGTGATCTTTTCAAAATGAATTCTGAGCAACAGCAACGAGTTTCTCAGTGGGAATCATTTGACATTAAATGACTCTCTTAATGATGAGCATATAGGAATGCAGAGAGAAAAGGTTCCTGCTGTACACCATAATGTAGTGCAAAGCCTACTAGTGGGGTTTATTGCTGAAAATTTCTCATCTATCAAATACCATTCCAGGGGAACAATTTCTTAATGCTTAATCTGAGTAAGAGTCAAACTGGTGATCTGGAAGAAGAAAGCACAACAGCACATTAGTGATTCTACTGAATCCTTGTGTTTACAGGTTTAGGAAAGTAGCTCTGGTAACGTGAGGGTGCTACGCTGATCCTGACCTTCTCCATATGTGCGCAAGCAGTATCTGCTAGTTGGTATTTATAGGCCAAATGTCATGCTTTGTTGCCAAGTTCATAGAGAATCTGCTGCCTTGTCTTTTAAAAGAACAAACAAAAGGAATAAAACAAAAAAGCTCAGCTCTTTTAAGCACACAGCAATCATTAAAATCAAACCAAAATTCGTATTGAAGTTTGGGGGTGTTGGTTTGAAGTATTTTAATCATGACCTTTCCTGGCTAGGGAAAACACTTGTGAGCAAGAGCTGAAATCACCCTAGTCACAGGAAGCTTCCACAGCTGGTTATTCTGGTGCCATTTAACCAATAATAAGAATGAAAATAGTGAGGAGTTCTGAACAAAGAGGTTCAGTCATGCTGCGTCACCTGCCTCACAGGGCCTAGGGCAGGAAGAGTTAAGATATGCAGGTGTTTCTTCATAATGTTTTATAAAATGACATGATCTTTCAGGGAAAGAAACACTGAAGATGCTGAGGAGAATGAGAAATGTTTTTGGGGGAAAATAAGTCCAAAATAGGATTATTCCAGAATTAAAATTTAATTCTGCTTCAGAGCACTGTGCCTGTAGAAGCACTACTACTGGAATGGCTTTCCAGTATAATTATTCTGCATCATGAGTCTGTTCATGTCTGCCTGTAGATAATTGTTCTGAGTTTTGTACAGTTTTCCTGTCTCCGGTGCTTCTTTTCCACCTGTAACTCCAAGGACTCATATCAAGGAATACATAGGATCCAGTAGTGCTGCTATTTCATATAGACCACTCTTACATTTATTCTTTGATGTTGTTAAAAACAGTCCTTTGGCTCCACATGAGGAGAAGAGAAATTCGGCAGAGGAGTAAAATCTTCATTCCTCACACTATTTGTGCTATCATCAAATGTCTGTTTCTTTTCATTTTATGCTACTTTGCTTGTTGGTTGAACCTGCTTGGTTTTGTGTGCAAGAGGTATTTCTCTCTTTTATCTTCCTGCTTTCAAAATACTTCAGCTCTGCTTACTTGTAGGTGTTGTATTGACTGACCCATTCATTCTGAATATTTAGGGGGCAGCCTTACGCCTTACATGCTCAGCAGAACTATTTAATTTCTATTACTTTACTTGAGGTAGGGGAGCCCTTTCCTTTTAAATCGAGTAAGGAGGAGGCAAAGCTGCCTGTCTGTGTGTGAATGGGTAATGCCTACCTGGTGTAAACAGACTTGAGTTACTCAGAAACTGTGGGCAGCAAGGCAGCTGAGCTGTATGTGACTGACTTTCTTCTTATGTGGCACACACATTTGTTGTGGGGGAAAAAAAAAGCCGAAAATATGAAACAAAATGGGTTTTGCTTGTTGAAGTATCCTTAAAAATACTGTGTTTGCTCAGATGAGGAAAAGAAATTCTATTACTATTCAAGCTGGAACTCAGTTACAGGCTACAGGAGGTGTAGGTCATGAAAGAGCTGGAGTGTTTTGTGGGGGGTAATGCTTCAGGCCTGGTTCTGCTGGACAAGCATCCCCTGGGTTGTAGCCTTAAGGAAGCAAACTTTGGGCCTTGACTTCAACAAGCCTATGGAAAGAAGTTTCTTCTATCTCCATGTGTGCTCCTATAGGGACTGTGCTATGAGCAGTGTCAGCCCTGTTTTCTGGCCTCCTTTGTGTGCCAGAACCAGCATTGTGTCTCCTGCCTTTCTGGAGTTAGAAGCCAAGTCTGCTGTGCACATTGTGCCTGTTTTAATTTGTCTAGAAGCCCATTTTTCACTGCTTTAATTTTATAGGGTATAACTGCTTAATGGAAACTTGTGAAGGGCCCCTAATTTTCATTCAGAGTGAATGCTCTTAAGAGTAACTAATAACAAACTGAATGTTTGCCTGCAAAATCAATTTTTATTTCAGAAGTTAGAAGGGATGGAAAATTAGTTCTTCAGAGACACTGACCCTCCTTGCTCTTAAAAGCTTTCCTGGCTCTCCCTTTCCTAGGAGGCAGCCTTTCCTCTATTCTGTCAGAAAAGTGAACTTCTGTACTCCCAGTTCCCTGCTCCAGAGTTTAGCGTGCTGCTCGGCCTTTGCTGCACTTAGTAATTCCTTTGCATGACAGGTGTGGGTAGATCAGTGGCTTGTATACCTTCCCCACTGCTTGAGCAGATGGGGTGTTCTTAGCCAAGATAAATATGGGGTTTTTAGTTTATTTCATGTAAGGCTGTGGGGTTTGTTTTTCTTTATTTGTAGCAAGATCTAAAGAGTTGTTTTATGGGTGGTTAGTTGTTCATGTGTGTATAGGTGATGTCTCTCAGTTCTAAGGAATGTCTGCTTTCTCATATTTTTTTTTCTATGGGCTTTATTTTTTCCCCATCCATACAAAGTTATGCTGTGTGTCTGCCTAAAATTACCAAAGTCCATTTTTAATATTCAAGATGTATGTCTTGTAATACAGTGGCACACATTGTTCCCAGTAGTTCCAGTGCCTATCTAAAAGGGATGCTGAGAAATGTTACCTGTGGTGCAGATTTTCTTGAAGTATTCTTGTGAAAGCAAACATTTATACAGCCCTGTTAGGCAACTGGAAAGCCTACCTATACCAAAGTGCATTGGATAACCTTTGGAAAAGTCAGGAAAACAGTGTGAAATATTAGATATTATTTTAATTCTCATCAGCAGGCCAACTGACTCTTGACAGTTGGAGGCCTTTTTTGAAGTGATGTATATAGCGCACAAACCTGTCATCTTAGCTTCCAAGCAAGTACACAGAAGAGACTGAGGCCAGCTAAAGGTCGCAAAAAATACCAACCGCCCCTTCTATGCAAAGAAGTTGAAAGCAACAACCCAATCCAACTTGCAGGGGAGAGGTACAGAGGCTGAATCTTACTTGATGTTAGTGTTCTGCTCAGCTGAGATTAACCAACTGCCACAGGTTTCTTTTGAAGGTTAGGATGAAGCTGCGGGAATCCTTATTTCTAGTCAGAGAATGTTCTTGGAGCTCAGAGTAAGGTCAGAAAGTTGTAGTTCATCAGTGCAGACTCTCGTGAAATTAGCAACTGTCCTGCTTCCTCTGATTTGACCTTGAGTACCTGACTGAGAAACATCCTCCACATCTGGGGTATGTTTAGCAGTATTATGATGTGTTCAGTACTGTAGTGCCTGTGCATGGTCGTTGCACAGGTGATGCTCTTGCCATTCTTGTTTTTCAGTTGATATTTAAATGGCCTCTTTCTTCCTTATTGCTCAGCTGTTTCCAAGCATAGGCAGCTACTTGCTACTGAAATCTGTGGGAATGACCATAATGAAAAAGGGAATGTTAATTATTAGGGTCACCCCAGTGAGAAAAATGAATCTGCCGGAACTACCGTCCCCAGCTGGGTCCTGTACTTCAGGGTTTTACATTTGTTCATTCAGAAATGCACTGCTTGGGGTTCCTTCTGGCAAAAGGGCTACCAAATGGCTATTTCCTTACCACCTTTGGCCATGAGGAGCCGCCAGTTGCAATGCCAGCTGCAGTGCCAGCTGCTAGCACTTCTAGTGTGCAAGTTCAGCTCCAGTAGATGCTCTTTTAAAAATGAAGATTTCCAGTCTTTCAGGCTTGGGAATTGTGCATGGAGAAAAGTGCATCCTGTGCATGGGATGATATGAGGAACTTTAGTGACTGTAAGGCAAGAAGCTTGCTTTCCCATGTCTCCCATTCTGATATCCTCTGTTTTCATGCTGCCATCTTGCAACAGTAGGGTGTCTTCTAGCAGTAACTCGTCTTCCCTCTGCTTTGTGTTGTAGGAAGGTGCTTGGCAAGTGTCTTTTGGGAAGACCATGAGTCACATGTTCTTCTCTCCTGTGCCCTTCTTGTGTATTTGTTCAGCCAGCAGGTTCTGTTAGCCTGGGCTGCTGCTGTTTCTGCTTATCACCTGGTGAGCAGGCTTGAATTTGTTCTTCAATGGTTTATTGTGGTATCCTGGGGGTGGTAGTGGATATTATCAGCCTGCTGCTCTGCTGCATCTGTGTTTGTAGTAAAAATGATTTGTGCAGTGGTGGTGTGTTACTGTTCTGCTGGCTTTGAATGGTTTGGGTCAGATTCTGCGAGGCCATCCCTGGCTCCAAACAAAGTTCCCTGTCCCTTCCTGAGGCTACATGCTTCTGTGTGTGATTGCAGAAGAATTCTGGCAGGAAGGAGTAAGGGGAAGAGGCTGGATTAAATTTACCCTTTGCTGTCCAGGTCTGTTGGGAGTGAGAGAGCTGGATTGTACTTCTGACTTGCTCTTTGCCTACACTTTTTGTCTTTGGTCTTGTCAGAGCTTCCCATTTTGGATGAACAGTGGGATGTATTTATTTATTTTTAAGTAAATATTTACACTGAATCATATACTTCTTGCATCCTTTTTCCCAAGAAAAAAATGTGCTATAACCACAGTGAGTGCGCTTCATTCTCTGCCCTGATAGGAGCCTTGTGGCCAGCCACCAACAAGATTTTAATCCTGTTCCAATCCTTTTTGCGAGGATTTGAGGCTATCTGATCTTGCTTCACAGCTAGGGCTCATTGTTAATGAGTTTAGGTAAATAAGCCAAAGTTTTGTTTATATGTGAAGAAAATAAAGCCAACCTAGGAATGGCGAGGAAGCCATAGTGCTAGAGGATATATGAATATCTTAATCCTTTCCCTAGTAAATAAGTGATTTAAGGAGCTGGGTTAAGTGTAAGGACAGATGATGGTTTGTTTGGTTCACAAAGGAAGATTTCTGAAACTGGATAGAGTGACTGGGAATTTCTAAATTAGACTAGAGACTTTTGCTACTTATAAAAGATTTTATTTCTAACTTTTGGGGAGTTTTATGTTAACTCTTTTGCCTAAAAACAGTGGGAGAAGGAGATGAATATAAATTAGAAAGGTAACAGTGCAAATATTGCAGCGGCAGGGAGAATGGTAGAATTTATTTGGGAAAATAAAGGCATTTGATCAACAGTGAAGCTCAATAACAGATATAATGTGGGAGACAAGGTAGTTGTACAGAGGGGAGATATTCCACAGGAATTTTCTTAAGGATTAACATGCAGATTCTTACTTCCTTTGAAACTTCATGCAAATACTTTGTTACATTTTTGTATTGTACTCTTTCCTGTATTTGACACAATTTTACCTGATTGCATCTTCTGCTTAAATCTGTTTAAAAAAGTATTTCTGGAAGAGATTTTTGTAAACTTAGCACAATGGAATTTTGTTTGAGGGTTTGTTTCTTAACTTTCATCATTACATAATTGCATTAAAGTATGGCTGCCTGCTAAGTCCTGTAGTCTGCTGAATTGATCCATAGGATTTCGTGGCACCAGAAGTGTGTGCAGTCTTTTAGAGACTGTCAGGCTGCCCCTGTAGGCCTTTCTCTCCATCCTTTGAAATGCTGAAACATTCAGTTGTCACTGCTGCAGGCAGGGTGCTGTTCCGGATGGACCTGAGTTTGATCTAGTCTGGCAATTGTTGTCCCTTTATGACTTTCAGTTTCTTCTATTGGTTTAACGTGCCCATGTTTCATTGTATGTACGTGTGTGCTGCTGGACTGTGCTTGGAAAAGTGTAAAGTATTGTCTGTCAACTTTTCTTTCTAACCCCTTATAAAAAAAAAAAATCAAACATTTTTCTTTTGCAGCTTAGGCTCATGTAAGTGCTCCAGCTTGCAAATAGGCTGCACACCTGTAAATCCCACTGACTTCAGTGAATATCAGAATCTTTACCTCTTCAGGAAGAAGACAGCTGTTCAAGGGAATTTTTTTTTTACACAGTAATGGATCTACTTGATGAAGTTTCCAAACACAACTAACATTCTCCAGAATTGGGGGGGATATATGGTATTGTGTTAATGCAGTTACAGTTAAAGCATCTGCATCTCAAGGGGTGTGTGTCAAACATGATGCCTTGTTGACCTAAAAGACTTTAAAATGTTACTTCCTGTCTGTTACTGAACAGCTAGAAAGCAAAGATCTTTGAGAGTAATTTTATTTTTCTCCTTGATGTGCCTTACTACAGCGGCTTGCAACCCCACATTGTGGTGCTGCCATCATTCACAGTACTTATCACCAAAGAAAGCATTATGGCTTTTTAAGGTCTTGATAGTGTTGTTATTGAGTATCTTTGAATTACTAGTTGAATTTGACACACTTAGGAAGTGTGCCAGAGGATAAAACAAATAATCACTCCCATTCTTGTGTGTGGCAGCTGAAGTGGCATTGAAGAGGTTTGTGAAGAATGCCACCCTGTCCTTTGGCTAGCTTCCAGCCTCCCCCCTTCCCTGTGGAAGTGCAAACCTATGAAAGAAGCTATATGTTATTATGTTATGCCAGATTTTTCTTTTTTTTAAGGGAGCAGTAAGGTTTTGAAAGAGGTATGTGGCTCTGATACCTGTACTGTCTCTCTTACAATATTTATTGATGGGATGGCCCAATTCTGATGTTATAATTCCCATTTTTGATAACGTTATAATTTCTATTAGCCTCATTTTGGAGGCATTCAGGTAGTTAATGTCTATTCTGTATCTTGGGGACAGTGTTGCAGCTGTCTCTGGTTAACTTTTTGTTAATGTAATAAAAAGTTGTTTATTCTTGATTTAAACTAAAGCTTGTTATGATGTGCACAATTTTTTTTGTTATGTTCAGCTGACGTGTAAAATCTGTTAAGACCTAAGCAGTTTTGCCGCAAATCCAGAAGACCAGTGCTAATAGTCAGAGCATTGATTAAATGCTATGGTGAGAAAAGTTCTTAGGGTTTTTTTTGCATTTAGAGTCCAATGTGTCAAATATTTCCACTACTCTTCCTAGTAATTGCAAAATTTTTCCAAACTTGTCTTTGATGATACAGGTTCTGAATCTCATATGCTAGTGCTCAATTTTTAATCTTTAACAGAAACTGAGAGTGCACTGAGACGTATATGAATTGGTTTTGGATAGATGTAGCGAGATGAGGGGACCCTGAACATCTTCCTTCCCCTTTTCTTCTGCCATTGCATGACACAGCTCCGGCTTCCTCAGGTGATGAGGATCCTGCGTCTATGTAAGCTGGGTTATTGCTCACTTAGCCTTAGGATTTCAGCTCCAGCATTAAAGCGGTCTAATACTAACTTCTGTATTTGTATACATTATTTTTGTTTTGTAACACACTGCTGATGTTCCAAATGATAGTGGAACATCTTTTTGGAGAAGCAGAAAAATATTTTGGTGAGAGAATAAATTATTATACAGGAATAGGGAGCTAAAAAATAAATATACAACAGATTTTGTGTGGGGTTTTGTGGGTTTTAAGGTGGTTGGTTTAGTTTTGTTTTAAGCTGCAAGAGCATATTGGTATTTTACTGTTTTAACTGTAAGCAAGCTACTTCAGTCGTCTTCAGAGGAGCTGTCTATAAAAATGGGTGTATCATCACTTGCCATACGACAGTCTTCGGAGTTTTAATAGAGAACTGTATATCCCACTGAGCTGCTATTGTGATTGGAGCTTCAGAGTTGCAAAGTATTGCTATCAATAAATGCTGACATTAATTTTCATGGCTTTATGGAAAAGTTGTCCTCATGTAACTTTATGTATTATACTTGTTATATTTCTGAAAGCTATAAGGCGTGTAGTTTAAGCTGTTCTTATCAGACTGTATAGGCAGCCAGACAGTGGCAGTAATAATAGCTTGTGTCTTGAAAAAATAAATGAAGGAACTGCCTTTTTTTTTTTTCCTCTATCATGTAGATTATTATAAAGTTATTTTCTGTAGTGGCAGTTACTGGACAGAGTGACCTTTACCAACTTATGACATTGATGTAGTGGAAGGGATGTTTTTCCACTTGACCTTTATGCAATGTGTCGGCTTGTCCTGTAGCACCAGATGAGTTGTAATTGACAGATTGGATGGAACACTAAGTTGACAAGAGCTTATTGTTTGGAAGAAGATATGTGTTGAAATGTGAAGCCTTTAGTAAAGAACATGGTAAAAGTTATTTGCATGTCTTCCATCACTAAGCAAGAGCTGCTTAGAAATGACCACTGCCTAAATTGCAATTTGAACACCGATGAACTGAAATTCTAGCAAGCCAGCCATCAAATAGTAATATCTCAGAGTAAAATCTATTGTTTTTACTCCCTCCCCTTGTTGTTCACCAAGTAACAGTGGTTTTCTGTATTTTAACCTTTTTGTTTTAACATTTCTCTCTGAAAAGAAGAGGAATAAAAGTCAGACAAACCATTTTCACTACGCAGAAAGGAAGACATGTCTTCCAAAAGGATGGGAGAATGTGTGCGTGTACAAATACGCACACTCAGAGGTGGGTGCGTGTGTATAGATATATAGATATCCATGAGTAGCTTCTTTGATGATTTATTAATATATTAGAGAAATAATGGTCAGATATACTTCTGGTTGTGGAAAGGAACAGGAAGCTACGCGCACACACTGTTGTGAGGGTGGATAGTGTAAAGAGAACTGTAAGGGAGGGCCAAACTTTCCCTGCCCCACTGTTCTGGGTGGGAAGCGCAGAGGCCAGTTGTTTTATGGATCTGCCAGAATAAAGCAGAGAGAGGATTGTGCTTTTTGAGGAGAAATTGAAAAGCAAAGAACAGAAATCAGTTATCTTGGGTATCTTGTTGTAATCAAATACCTTTCTGTGCTCTGGCTGAAGGTTCTGACGCTTCCTGTGAATAAAATACTTCTGGTTAAAAAATGGAGAAGACAAAGTTGCAGTGGAACCTGGGTTCTATCTGACGCTATTCAAGTAGTGAATTATTAAGGCTTTTTAAATTGAGCAGCACGATTGATAAAAGAGCAGCAAATGCCATCTGTCTGGTCTACATATACCGCAGTTCTTCTTAAGCTGTCCGGTTAAGGTAAAGGAGCTGAATTGGTGTGCGTGGGAAAAGCAGCTCAGCTATCATCTGTTGCATTTGCAGGAGGTATTTATCAAATTGTAGGATAGTTAGGGTTGGAAAGGACCTTAAGATCATCTAGTTCCAACCCCCCTGCCATGGGCAGGGACACCTCCCAC
>JAOEHY010000357.1:0-10414 GCA_025447955.1 Psilopsiagon aurifrons | reverse complement strand
GGTGAGGCACTGGAATGGGTTGCCCAGGGAAGTTGTGAATGCTCCATCCCTGGCAGTGTTCAAGGGCAGGTTGGACATAGCCTTGGGAGGCATGGTTTAGTGAATGGTGTCCCTGCTCATGGCAGGGGGGCCGGAACTAGATCTTAAGGTCCTTTCCAACCCTGACTCTTCTGTGATTCTATATTTCACTCCTGTATGCCCAGGAAATGTTTTCTGTTCCAAGTATTTGATCTAGCCTGTTGCACCTGTGCACAAATGGTGACACTGTTGGGTCTTTTGAACTTTAGTGATATGAATGTTTCTGCTGAGTTACACGTGACTTGAAGTTTTGTAAGGCAAGTAGAAGTGGGTGCAATGCATTGTAACATCTTTAGTGTGCATGGTAATTAATTATTTTAAAAGCCTGAGTCACTGGATCATGTAGACAGATGAGATGTGGTCATAGGTATAAAATATCTGAAAAAAAATGCAAAACTTGTCTCTTTTCTAACTATACACAATAGCAAGTTGTGCGAAATTAAAAAGGAGAGCTGTTGGACTTGTGCATTGTAGATTCATTTATGCCTTTGTAAGCAAGCTTATGATGGTGTAAGACTGAGTCACTGGCATTTTGTGCTGAGTTGGAGCAGGTGTAAGTAACTAATGCATGCTACAAAGCACAAGAGGCGCAGCACTGTATCTTTACCTCTGGCAATTCCAGACTTTCATGCTGAGTGAACTTTTAAAGACTACAGCATGAGATTCAGCTTTGTGCTACCATCTATTTAAGTGTAAATATTCTTTTGCTGGACTGAACTGACTCTGAATTTGAAACCTGTTATTCATCTGCTGTTCATCCCTTTTTACCCTCTTACAGGCTGCATTTATTGTATTCGTTATTTTTATTTATTTTGTTTTATAATTAGGCAGGTCTGTTTGCTGGAGAAAGTCACTTGTGGTCTTCCTTTAAGGATCACAGGTTCAGAAATTTCTTGGTGTGGGTGGGCCAGGCTACGGCATGTCAGGTGTCAAGGTGAGAACCTAATGGGAAGGGTCCATTACACTCCTTCACTGTCTGCATTATATTAATTCCAAGTTTATTCAGTGACCCCCACTGAAATCTATCACTACATTCTCATGTTCAGTGTATTTTAAAATTTGAGTTGGGCTAGCAGCTGGTGATATGAAGGTAAGTTGTTGAGTCAGTAAAAGAAAGTTGAGTATATTAAAACCACTAGCTTAATGGGTATTGTGGTATTGAGAGTTGGACTAGATGACCTTTGAAGGTCCCTTCCAACCCAAACTATTTTCCTATTCTGTGATTCTATATTTATCCCTGAACATGAGGGGATTCACAATGAAGCCAGTCTTTGAACATAGAGACATGCAAAGTGCCTAACACCACAGAGCATAACCTAACACGATAACATCCACTTGTGAAGAGCTAGAAATAGAAAAAAAAAAAAAAGCTAAAATGTTCTAATGTAACTTCTTAAATATTAGCAAAAAGCTCTCTTTCTTTGGTGCTTGTAAGCCAGATTTCAGTGCAATGAGAATTCTTTACTGCACAGCTGTGAACCCATGAAAATAAATTTTATAATATAAATCCAAAGAGAACTATAACTATACCAGGCCGAACAAGATGCTTCAATAAAAGGTGCCTGAGATGTGGAGCTGAAATTTACTGCAAAAAGTAATTTAACTTGACAGTGCAAGTATGTAGCAAGCCTAAAGAAAGAGCGAGTGAGCTAGATGGGATGTGCTTAGCATAAGGGAAGGTCCAAGAGGGAAGTAAAGTCATGTAACTGGGTTTTAAAATTTAAAAAACTGTGCTAAATTTGTAACTCTAAGTATCTCTATACAAACCTTCTAAAAGTGACTAACTACAGAAGACTGATGTTACTACTGAAATTCCTAGATGGAACTAATATCTACAGACTGAAATGTCATACTCAGGAGGGAATAGAGATTTGCTAGATGGTAGCAATGATGTTAGTGTCATTTTGTATCTTCATCTTTTGGGTTGTTTTGTTATTGCTTATTCCAAAATAAAACCAAACCAGACATCAAGCTATGTGTTGTGTGTGTGTGAAAGAAAGACATGTACATGTTCAGATGTCTCCTCCTTCTTTGGCAGAAAAAGAATCTAGGCAGTATCATCCACACCCAGCCTGGTTTGTAATTGGAAGGCTTTGGGATGTTCTTGGTCAAAATCACTGGTGAAGAACAGATTGTTTCTGGGATCAGACATACTTCATATTGGCCCATTGCTATCTATCTTCCTTGCAATCGAGGAAGATCTTTCTGGATTTTGGAAGCAGGGGTGAGGCTGGAAGAGAGTGCTGTCATTTCCATGTAGGTGCTGTGTGACTCTTCAGGAACTGGGGTTTCTCATGCAGCTACCTCATGTCAACATTACCTGTACCAGTGCATCGCAAACAGAAGCCTGCAGACACAGCAGGGGAGCAAGGATCAAAAAAATTTCTTGCTTTCATATTTCTTGCCTTCTTCTGAAGCCTGGCCTGTTGGATTTTCCAAGATCGGGGAGTCTTCTCCTTTCCCAGTGGTTGTTTCTTTACCTATACACTGGAAAAGTGGGCTAAAACAGGGGCTTCAGTATTAAACAAACTTAGCTGAAAAACATAGAGATCTAGTGGCTTTAGATGAAGAGAAATGAGGTGTTATAAGCTTTCATGGGTGACACAGAAACTCCTGCATAGTTGAGAAGCTTAATCTTGTCTTGATTCTGCAAAACACATGTGAGAAACAGAATGACTTTGAAGGTGGTGTGTCGTCTGACTCTGTTATGCTGCTGCTATTACTGACCAACACCTGTGTGGGCCAGCAGAAAGGGCAGGGCTCTGAGAGAGTAACTGGAAGCATTTGGGGAGCTATTTCTCTTTTCCTGTTGGTTATGTCTGGCTTCATGTCTGTCTTCTTCTGGAACCAAAACTGAGAGGGGAGCTGGCTTGGAAAAATATAGCAGAGAAAGTGCTGAACTTCTGTGGGTTTTGTGGAAATTGGTGCCTGATCAATCCAAGTGTCTGCTTGGGATATGACATGTTAGGCTCTTTGCTGATGGTAGAGCCCTGTTTTAGCAACAAGAGGAATATAATAAATTATTCATTACAGACAAATTTGACTTGAGATTTTTAGGACTTCATGGTTCTCTGTTCTTTGAAACTATAGTCCCTGCTCCTAGGATTGTGCAGCAGAAAGGGAAAATAGCATTTTCTACAGGGAGTCCTGTGGAGAAAAGAAAGGTAAGTAAGAGGCAGGAGGAGCTGTGCTGCAAAGGAAAAGAGGCTTCCAGTTGAATCTGTGGTTAGTTTTATGGTCACATTTCCTTATAATGGGCTCACCTACAAAATCTATTAACGACATGTATCAGCTAGGAAAGACTGCAATAGCAGCAGGAAATGGCTTCTTACAATATGGCATTGTAATACCTCATGTTTGTAACTGACTCTAAGATCTAATACTCACTAAAATGTGATTTTACTACTTACAGAGAAAATCTTAAATTATCAGACCTTTACAGACCATCCAAGCAATTCTTATTATAAAGACCAATTGATTTCTGCTGGTTTTTCTTAGGTCTCTTGTATTTAGTGTTTTCCCATGTTCTCCCATTCTGACTGGAGAGTAAGCACACCTCATTTATTCCCGATAGCTCTCACTTTCGACTACCTAATAATTCCAGTCAGTGAAGCTGGCAGCATAATTATGTCTTGAAACATATGTTGTGAGGAAATGTGAGTGCATCTGAAGCTAAGCTTGGTTAATCTACCATGCACAGTGACTAATTTTAGTGGAGAACTGAAAGTAAAATGAAACTCTTGCACTAGGACCATAATGAGAGGATATTTGCCAAAATATTGACCCTGCCAGCAGAGTACCGGCAGAGTAAAGCGTGAAAGAAGAAATTAGATTGGCTTTTTGCACACCCATGACTTGGGAGGAATGCTGATGTGATTTTTGTGTAGGAAATTGGTTGACGATCATGCCCTGTCTCTGGATCTTAATTGGAAACCAAGATAAATCAGAGAAGAAATTAATGTTTTCATAGCATGAGGCCCAAGACTCATTCTCTGACAGTAAATCAGTTTAAGGCATGCATTACTTCAAAGAGATTTCTAATTGCAGCATCTTACTAATTCCCATAACTTTTTAAATGAGCATAAATTAATTATAACATTGAAATAGCAGAAACAATCTGCTGTCCCCATTTTATTCCAATACGGCTTTTCTGTAGTACTTATGTTTTTTTTTTTCTTTGTGAGTTGCACTGCTGAGTCAGTTAAGCATAGGAATTAAAGTTATACCCTGTCATTCATTTTATCTGGAAAACAAGATTTGGGACACAGTAGGAAAGAAAAGATCTTTGAGTTGTTGTTTGTACTACTGCAACTACTGCCTCATGTTTCTTTCATAACCTGATCAACATGTTTCCTAAAATACTTGAGAGTAGTAGGGCAAAATATTAAATAACATTTTTCTGATAGTTAGTCCTCTGATTTGCAGTCTGAATTGATTTATGGTTGGTGTATACCCCTTTGCCTTTGAGAAAGTATTGTCCTGTGACTTAAGCAGCACTTTTCTCTAATGTTTTTCACCTTTCTGGACAAGTACATCTCCTGTCAGTACTTCTTTTGCTGGGTGAAAAAACTTCTCTGTCCTTGTTGAGTAGACACATGTCCTTTCCCAGCTGCATTAGCACTAGATGAAGAGGTTATCATCTTCTAATTTATCCCTGTTCCCTGAAAATTAAAATCCGTTATTATCTACCAACAGAGCTACTGATGTGGAAACACCTTGAAGAGTCTTTGTGAATCCATTTTTGTTAGCTGGTAATTAAATTGTGTAAGATGGTAACTAGCTCATTGTGACCAAAATAGATTAGGAAGTGTTCACCAAATTTATCCTTAGTTAGCATCTATGAGAGAGCTGTAATCTCTAGCAGAGAAATGACGATGGGAGTAGACTGGGAGAGATCTTAAATCAGCACAGTTTAGTTTAGGACAGAATGTAAGTGTACATATGTGGGCTTATCTGTGTGAATTTAATTTGAGCTTGTCCTTTTCACCCAGTTCAGTTGGGCTTGCATAAGACAGAGCACGTTGACAAGCCCCAGAGAGTGAGAAGCTTAATTATACTTAGAGCATTTAGTTTCTCCTGACTGCCAGCACTGATGAGTCATATGCAGATTTCTTTGAAAAGAAAATTGTGTTTGTGCCAAAGAGATATTTGTGTCCTAAAAGATCTGATAACTAAACCTAATATTGATAATTTTGAACTGGTGTGGTATGGATATTTTGTATTTGAATGTGGTGGTGGTAGGGAGGGAATATTTTCACTGTTTTTGTCTTTCAGTAGTAGTAGTTGTTTTACAAGGTGGGTAGCAGTTGTGTATGCCAAAAATGTTTTATGGGAAAGAAAAAGGCATAAAAAGTGTAAGCAGTTCTAGAGCAGTATATATATATTTGCTTGTTTAACTCTATTTGTATTTAAATAGGAGACAGGACAACTTTCTCCATTGATGCTTTGTCCTGTTTTATTTGGTTTTAAACTTCATTTATATTAAAATTGAAATGCCTTTTTAATTGTAAATAATGTTACTTAGTGCTCTCTTATATTCACTGAATGCTGCGTGCACCAGTGATCCAGCAGACTGATACGTAGTTGTATGGCATCTTGAATGTACATCTGTCGCTGCTCCTCTGCAACCTGAATAGCCCTCATAAACAGAGAACATGACTTGTTATGGTGTTATTTCATGAACTAAATATGTATTTCATAATTTAAAGAAATGTATATGTCTTATAGATAATATACTTCCATAAATGCTATCCCCATATTGGAACACCATACTTTGTTTATTTGAATTTTTTCTCTAATTATTTAAATATTATTTTTATTCAAAGGCATGCACATTACTTTTAAAAGTTTCATAATGAGATTGTCTGGTCACTCGAGTCAGGTACTCAAATCCACTAGCTATTCTGATTTCTTCTTGGCACAGCACATTTTCAAATGGATGCAATATAAGAGACTTGGAGAGGTAGACCTGTTTATGTAGGAGAGTAAAACTTCCAAGTAAATACTTCAAATTCAGGTTGCCCATTCCATGCCTTAAAATGCAGTATAGACATATTGTTTGATAGTTAGCATTTCATAGGGCTGTCAGGTTGTAACGAAGACTGCTAATTTGTATCTGAAATTCAAGAACAGATATGAATGGAATCTCATGATACCTTACATACTCATTTTGACTGTAGAACTGCATTTAGGATACCTGTATAGAAAGGTTGGCTGGACAACAGGTAATTTTTCACTAAAATCAAGCATATTAGCTGTGTTCTGAATACTGATGCAAATACTTTTGGCAAGATGCATTTCACATGCACTTGTGAAATGCAAGAAAGCTGGATGTTCTATGAATGTGGGGATGTATTAGCTATTGGCTCTTCCAGCAGAGATCATAAAAGCTTTGACAAAAGAAACAAAGTAAGTGTATCTTATGAACCAAAGCCATGAGCTGAATGAGGGCAAGGCTTGGCTTCCTCAGCTCGTTAGGCATCAGGACAGGTAATATTTATGCACATTTGAGAGTTTCCTCGCTGAGGCTCTGCTGTTGACCTATATCAGTCCTTTGTGTCACGTTCTCCTCCTACCTTGATAAGATTTAATGTTCTGCAAGCTCAGAGTACGCAGGCTTTTGTTCTCTCCAAGAAACACATCTGCATTTATTTCTGCAAATAGTTGACATATAATTCCTCACAGTCAGTATCTGTTATTATGCTTGTTTCTTCCATCTTTAGCTTTAAGAGCACTGCATGACTTTTTAATGCTTCTGTGCCTTTATTTATGCAGTGCTCATGAGGACAGAATAAGCAAAAATCTCCTTAAATGATAGGGATGATTTTTACCATAATGTTAAAATACTAAATTGAGATTGAAGCTTATACAAACAGATCTATTTTCCACTCAAGTTGTCTGACTCATTAAGGAGAATAAAATCAGGTTGTTTAGGATATTTAATTCTCACTTTGGGCTGTTTCGTCACAACCTTGCTGTGTTGCATGGCTTCTTGGAGCCCCAAGAAGTGGTTGCGTAATTTTACTTGGGTTTTGTTTGGTTGTTTTTTTTTATTGTGAGACAAAAGTGAAATAGAGTTAAGATGTTGCTGCTTGATTCCTCTATTGTATTTTCTTCTGGATTTCATAGTTCAGAAGCTTTTCCCTGAAGTGTTTTAATGATGGAAGCCAAATAAATTATAGGGGCATTTTTTTCATCAAGATGCTAATGAAAATGTTGAAAGCATGAAAGACATCATGCCAAACTGTAGTGTTTTGAAACTCTCATTCTTCCACTTTCCATCCTCTACAAAATTTTTGCTAGTATTCTCATGTTTAGTAGCTAAATAATGTGTTAATGCTAAGGCTTAAAGTTCTGGCAATCCTAAAGAAAAGGTGTTCTAATAATCTACAGCTTTGATAACTACTTAGTGGATTATCATGAACTCTAGATTTTCAAAGAGCAAGACGGCTTACTTCAGAGATCAGTGGTTCCTCTGTTACCCCCAGCAGAATATTTGCAAAAGGGGAAAAAAAATTACACTTTGGGTTTATTCTTTTTTTTTTGTTTGTTTCAAAGTCATGTGAGTGCGAGTTCTGTGGGTGGAAAGGCTTAATGCTCCTTGCCCTTTTTTTGCTTCTCCTATAGGCTGTAAATGGTTCAGTATAGGAGCTATCACACTGTATTCAAATTCCATACCAGTTACCCAGTGATTTCATAGAATGATTTCTTTTCCTTGAATGGACACTTTATTTTTGTATTGAAGGAAGGAGCTGACAACCTTTCTAGGAGAGGGATCCAAAAATGGGTTTGGAAATATTGTATTTTAGACTTTATATATTAGAGCTTCTACTAGTTTAATGCATTTTCCTGGGTCGAATTTAAGGCTGCTCTGGAAGGAGGATTATTTACATATAGATTTTACTTTTTGTTACATTTGCACGAAAAAGCTGCACACCTAGCATAGTGGGAAGAACTATAAGTTTTTTTCCTTTGATCTTTCAACTCCTTTTGCTATGGTCAGGGCTGTGTCTTTGAGTATGCTAATAGCTCTTCAATTTGGCAAATAATACCTTGCTTATACTGATAAAATTTCATGCAGGTGACTGAGTATAGCAGAAAATTGACTTATTCCCCACGTGGGGGAAAATTTATGGACAGCGCTGTGCAGTATTCAGAGAGCTTTACTTATAATCTTGTGGGCAGGTAGACCTTTGATTTTTTTTCAAGAAAATGCTTTGATATTTTCACTGGATTCTTCAAAATAAACCTGACATTTTGCCATTAAGAAATAATAGGAAAAAGGAATTAGAAATGGAATAAAAGATCACTAGTGAATGAAAGCTCATATATATATCAAACAGCCTTCAGCTCAGTACTCATAAAAGACAGAAACTCCCATTTCTGTTGAGAAAAAATTTCCAGTGAAGCAGGCACTCCACCACTGACATCTCAATCTTGAGCTTATGGGAGACCTACAAAACATCCTCAAAGATGTATCTGGAAACTAAGCTTTATAGCTGTACCATTCATAATGGGAAGAGCAAAATGATACAGGTACAAAATACTTGTGAAAAAAGCTGCTGCTTATAACCTCAGGTTGTTTAATTGCACAGAGCTCTGAACTTGATTCAAGTCTGTACTTGGTGGAACAGAGGAGGTAGCAACCACAGTATAAGTTAAATATTTTACACGGGTTTTGTCAGGAAAGAACATCCTGATGGATCTGTGAGTTCAGAGCAATTGTTCTAAAATGCACCTTACCTGAAATTTCTTGCTTTGGTTTGACCTGAATGGGAGCTTTTGTGCCTAAAAACTTTCCTGAAAACTTGTCTTATTTTTTGCAGTTAAATTAGATAGTGCAATAAAAATGTTATTCTTCCATAAAAGACATTAATTTTGGCTTTTTTTCTTTTCCTGCATTGCTGAAAGTGTTTTGGTAAGGTTTGGTTTTGTTTTGTCTTGGCTGTTGTCGCCTGTCTGGGTTGTTTTTATTAATCAAACTGTATAAATCTAATTTTGTTTATAGCATCTTTAATGACAGCCACACAGATTACCCCCTGGTTTAGCACCTTTGTATCTAGCACACAGGCTGTCTGCTTGCATCTTCATACATTTCCCAGAATTAGGAATATTGTAAAATATTTTAAAAATGTAACTAATGGCAAGCATTTTTTAAGCAGATAAAAATTATTTTTCTCCCGTGTAGTGTTTTTCTTATGAGAAATTAAGCATTCAGTCACTTTAAGGATGGTAATATACCATATGTAGAGTAATTACTGAAACACCTGTGCCATACCTTCGAAGCAAATCTCTTCCGTTTGCTTCTTTTCTAAAGGCAGTCCCAGCAGGGGGCTCCCAGGTAACACCGAGGAATCTTTACTACTCAATGAGCACCGGTTGCCCATGCTTGGATGATAGCTGTGTGCTTTAAAACTTGCTAGAATTTGAGATTAATTACTATGCAGTGTATTTTTTTTTTTAAAAAAAAAAGCACTGCATTTAAGGAGTATTTTAGTTGCTAAAATCTTTTGGCTCATCTTAATGTGTTTCAGTGGGAATTGCTATTCCTTGGATCCAAAGGTAGATGATGAAAAGCTGATTTTTTGCCTTCGATCTTTCACAAATCTGGCTGCTATAGGTCTTGTGCCAATTAACACCATCTAACATCCAAGAAAGAGCTTGGAATCCTTATGCATTTCGGTAATGTTCTGCAAACTGATTAAGTGCGTATTCTGTATCAAGAAGAGGCAGCATTAACTGTATTATTAAGAGCAGTCACGTGTAATAAAATAATTTACAAAATGAAAAATTGATATACCATCCTGGAAACCTGCCCCAGAAATATACAAACCAGCTACAAAATTAGCGCTATTGTCTTTCTTGCAGTGAAAACCTCAACAGTTGGAGACAAGTCAGCCATTAGCCAACTGTATTTTAAATAAATCCAGCTGGGGTCAGTGGAATATTTCTTAGGAAAGAACTTGACAATTTTTTTATTCTTTGCCTCCATTTGCAAAATATGCAACTAGAGATCCATCAAAAGCATTTCTTCAGAAATGTTTCTACATTTCTTCAGGTAATGAAATACCTCTTGTAGGATAGCTTATGAGCTAATAAAACACAAACTGAGGTTTCGGTTTCTATTTCTGCTTTTTTTTTTAATTGGACTCCACAGGTGTGTTCCATAGATGTCTTCTGACAAAAGAAAATAATGGGAAATGGGTTAAGACATTATTTGAACTAAATCCTTGCCAATAAAATAAACCTGTGCAATGTTTCTTTGGTTTGGGGAGATTTTGGAGGACGAGGGAAGGATTTTGGGGATTCCGACTAGTCTCCAAAATTCCTCAGGGTG
>JAOEHY010000356.1:4606-18428 GCA_025447955.1 Psilopsiagon aurifrons | reverse complement strand
TTCCAGTATCTGAAGGGGGCCTATAGGGATGCTGGGGAGGGACTCTTCGTTAGGGACTGTAGTGATAGGACAAGGGGCAACGGGTTGAAACTTAAACAGGGGAAGTTTAGACTGGATATAAGGAGGAAGTTCTTTACTGTGAGGGTGGTGAGGCACTGGAACAAGTTACCCAAAGAAGTTGTGAATGCTCCCTCCCTGATGGTTTTCAAGGCCAGGTTGGACAGAGCCTTGGGTGACATGATCTAGTGTGAAGTGCTCCTGCCCATGACAGGGAGGTTGGTGCTAGACAAGGTGCTTTACAGCCCTAACTATTCCATGATCCTATGAAAAAGGGCTGCCTTATTAGTAGTGTGTAACTCTTTATCTGGGCCAGCTGCTTCATCAGGCTGCACAATCTCAACCAGCAGCATGTTCAAGAATAAAAACTGAGTTATATAAATTCCTATGTCTTTCTTCTAGCCCTGGAAAATACCTGTGCATGTTTAGGCAGACGCTGAAGCAAGCTTTGAGTTGTACTGCATCTTAAACCCCAGTGAAAATCAGGATATGGTTTAACCAGATAAATAACCTGGTAGAAACATGGCGTTTCCTACTCAAATGCCTAATTTCTTTGCAAGGAATTTACATTCCTGTAGTGTGATCTCCTTCACAATTTCTAGTCTCTGCAGGGCTTTTTTGTCCTTTTCTTTCAGTTTGTTTTCTTTACTAATTATCTAGGTATGGTTGGAAATACTGCCCATCTGTAATGCCAGGAAGAAGAGCAAGGCAATTTGGTCCTGGCCTCCCATTTTGAGTGGCTAGAGAAAAATACAATTTCTCATATTGACAGTACACAGCTGGTCATAATCTTAAAATTGATCTGACCTTCTGGAGATTACACATCCCCCAAATCGGAAAATCTTCCGAGTGTCCTAAATTAGAAATTGTGCTTTTTAAATCCCACCTAATTACTGGCTGTGGAGCACTTACCTCTGAATGAGGAGTCCTGCTTTTGCCCTGTGTCACTTAACCTTGCAGCTTATTAATTCTGGAACTTATTTGTTTGCTTTGTAAAACACCACAACAGAGCTCTTAATTACATTAACAGTCTTCATTATCTGGGATAATGATCAGCCTGTTCTTAGGAAAGACGTAAACCTGAAATAGCATGAAGAGTAATTTCCTCTCCCAGCTTCAGCAAGGTTCCTTCACAGGCCACTTTTATCAGCAGTAATATCATTCTCTTCTTGCTGTAGGTGCCTTTGGTAAATGGGTACATTAATGAAGACTCAGGCTGAAAACAGCCATTTCATTCACCATACTGTTTTAAATGCTTCACCAGTCTTCATCCATAACACACATGCTATTTCTTCCCGTGCCACTGAGAGCCAAGCAAATGATAAATCAAAGTCAGTCAGAAGTGCTCAGTACAAGGGGACTGGAAAGAAGAATAAGTGTATATAAATCATGAGAAATTACAGGAGTATGATGGTAAATGCATGAAGCACCTGAGCTCAAAAGTCTGTATTTCTGCAGCACATTTTGGTTGTAGTGAAGAAAAACCCCTCTATTGGGTAATTACAGAGCACAGTGAGTGAGTGAGCACCACTGGGCCTGGGGTAGCCTTCAAGTGTTAAATTATTCTTGCAGAAATGGAGCTGAAGTGTAAACCAGGGCCGTGCACATCCCCTCACCCTTCCCATGAGGGCTGTCTGAGTTGTGGCTGGATCCCAGCAGGGGTAATCACATCCTGCCCACTCTCCCTCTGCCTCAGTTTTGACCTAACCATCCTTAAAACCGAGGTAACTTTTGCCATAAAACAGAGCATATTGCTGGTGCTGTTCCTATGAACCCCAGGAACAATGAGAAAGTTCCTTGTTAATGTCACCCCACCATGGAGTTTTATTTGACTTATCCCTTCCTGCATCTGGAGGAATTGTGAGCCTAGAGACATGAGTCCTGCTCTGGCAGCCGTGCCTGCTTGGGCATGGGGGGACATGGACCATAGGTGGGATCCATGTGGTCACCCATGGCTCTGCTGCAAGAGGGACCTCTGCACATGTCCCACCGACAGACCCAGAGCAGGGTTTGAGAGGGGAAATGGCGGACTGTAGCTTGGAAGTAGGAGAGGATGCTGAAAGGAAATGGGGGGGGGGTCACTGCCTCCCGGGGTGTGGGAGCTGTTTCTCTCAGTTCCTCCACTGTGGTGTGGTGATAGCTGTGGGAGCACGTACTGGTGTGGTCCTGAGCACCAATCACCTTGCACAGCATGGATGCTTAACTCTTTCTTCTACATAACCAAACCCAACTGCTGCTTAGCTGGGCTGGGCTGGACAAGAAACTACTTTTGGTAGACAAGGGTTTTTCTTCCCAGATCTTGCTGAATTTTCAGGATTCTGGGCTTCTCCATCTTTTACTTTGACAGCTACAGTTGGATCTGTCCAAAGGGTCCATCTCCTGTCACACATGTGCCAGGTCAGTTCACCTTTTGCAGCTTTGCAGGTTTGAAAGCCTGTGTTTGCACGTATTTGCAGTCAAGTTCCGTTGGAACAAAACCAGGAAAGATGCAGGTATGATGTGAAAGAAGGCTTTGATTCCCCTTCCTTGAGTAGCAGGTGAAAGGCCTCCTTTTTTGTCTCAGCCTCTGACAGTAAGTGTTGCAAGATAGACAGCGATGGAATTTGAGACAGCGATGTTCCTTGGTTTTCAAATGTGATTTAAATGCAGCATAAGCCTGTCCTTATAAAACATATGTTGCATAAGAAAGCAGAGACCTCTGCTGAGCACATATCCAGCCATGCTGACAGGGGGAAGCAACGGGTGCCCTTCCCAATTATTTTAACTACTTGAGCACCAAAACAAATGTTCTCCTCCTGCCCCAATGTTGTTTTGCCTCCTTCAGCTGGTGCAAATAGGGTATCAGCAGCTGGAGGGGTAGGAAAGGGGAGTGTCTCTTCTTGCCCAGCTGTAGAAGGAAGGATGGGAGAAAGCAGACCAGCGTGTTGGGATGAGCTCCTTCCCCATCCAGCACTGGGCATTTGGAGATGCTGTGGAGTAGTTATCCACAGTGGGGAAGCTGCAGTTAAGGCACTGCTTTGGGTCAAACTCATCTGAAACAAAAAGCAAGGCAAATGCAGACTGAGCAATAGGAAAGTGCTGAGCATCAACCTCATCGACTATACTGACCCAGGCAGTGCTGTGAACGCCCAGCTTGCCCTCCAGCCACTAAATCCCACTTCAGTTGTGTGGGACAAGCAGACTTATTCTTGCATCTCTGGGACTGATCTTGCCTGAGTACACATCACTGTGGAGTGATCACTGCTGAGAAAGGCAGAGTTTTGCAAGAGCTACACCCTTGCACTGTGTCTGTTTCCTCATTTGTCTGCATTTTTCTGCTTACTGGCTGCACATAGGAAGTTTGAAAGGAAACGGATTGTCTACCTTAGAAAATGCCACATTTGCCACAGTCAGTTCCCATCAAGCTGTGTTTTCGCTGTTCAGAGTTACCTTGTTCTTATTTTCTGATTTTGTCTCCTGAAGTTAAAAATCACCTTCAGGGGAATGAAGGGCCCCATTAGGGGCATGTTGACCTTCAGGCTCTGCCCAGTAGGAATTCCTCTCACCCCAGTCATCAGGGTTGGGGGGGTGGTGTTCAAGCACAACAGTACTGCCATTTCAGCTTTTTGATTAGTGACATGAATATATAGATTAGAAAGCAGCAGAATAGGCCATAAAAAACACCCCCTTCTCTCTGCCCTGCAGCCCTTTTCCCCCTAGAACCCTCAGCTGATCCCCAAAGAGAATACTTCTGGCAAAAGCAGAGGCATTCCCAGTAAAAATGACCTAATTTAGAGAAAAACATTTGGTTTTTTTCCCTATCTTTTTGCACATTGTTGTCCTATTCTGCTCGCCCACTCAGCTTGCAATCAGAGGTGCATTGTCTCTACTCACAAGTGCTTTTAGGGCAGATGACCTGGTTAATGTTTGAGGAGTGTTGTGGAAGAGCAAAGTATCAGCACTGATACAAGCAGAAGCAATACATGCCTTCTATCCTGGTTTTTGCCAAACAACTGTTAACAGAGAAAAATAAACAGATTTTCTAAAAATACCTTGAGGAGAAGCTGTGTTCTCTGTTGGAAAGAGGGACTGACCTTTAGAAGAATAGAGTTTAAACAGAAACATAGTGGAGAGAGAAAAGTTATATGTGTTAGAATTTTCACTGCAGCAAGACAGTTGCTCAAAGCAGACTCTACAAATCCAGTCCAATTTAAACCCTCAAGCTCTGTTTATGTAATAGGTTCCTAAGGCTATTAACACCAGCCTTTTACCTTATTATTGTATCCTGCGAAAATAAAATTAAACCCATAATACCATGACAGCCCTTACAAAAATATGCCATTAGACAATTATATTGCAACACAGCAACTCTGGAGACTGTGGGGAAATATTTCTCGTACAGCCTAATTGTTGTATCAATAGCATTTTCAACACCCTGGTTACTGAGGAAGAAAGAACATGATGATACCATATGTAAAATAGCGTATTTTCAAGTACTGATTCCAGGGCCTGGCTGTGACAGGAGTGCTTGAGTTATGACTGAAATCCTTGTAGGAACTGTTCTTGAAACAAATCCATGATTGAAAAGGTTTCTTGTGTCATTCCTTTTTTCTCTCCCACTCCTAAACTAGTGTCTGTTTTATTTTAGTTATTTTGAGATGGGAAGTGTTTTGACACTGGTGTTTTAACTCAAAGAAATACTCGTGCTGATGAAAAAGAAATCCATTTATTCCTTTCCTCCAGATCCTTCAGTTCTGAAGATTTATTTCTGCCTACAAAGGTATCCTCTCTGCTTAACTGGGCAGTAATTGATACTGCGCATCATGATAATTAGACTAACAAGTCTCCTAAACCCCAAGCCCTACAGCTACCTTTAAGTTCCACATTGCATTCACTGCAATGTAAATAAGAGCTTTAGGAAAGGAATGAATAATAAAAAAAACGATAGCAAGGAAGCCTCCTTGCCCTCTCCAAGGGGTTTTCTCTTCTCGGTTTTAATGAGGCCTACGTTAGTTGTCATTTTTACCTTCCCTGATGAATAGTTTGGAAGAAAAGCTTTCTCTGTGCACAGCAAAAATTGTGCCAAGTTGCTGACCTTTGCTTTTGGTGAGACCTCATTTCAGTCTCAGTCCCAAACCCAAACATATTGTTGGATCAATCATGTTGATTTTTGGCTCTGGTAGTAATGTGCAGCTAATGAGTTGCACGGTATACACATTAACCTCAGACCCAACAGCGCTAATGCCAGGCACAAAGCAGAATCGTGCTGGGGCTGCAGGAAAGAAATACAGTGCTGGCATCTTAATAGAAGAAGACAATTAAAAACAGTAGAGCAGTATCACAGGTTCACTGCTTGTGGGATGTAGAATTTAATCAAAGCACTAAAAAACAAACCATCTTCTGTCTGTTCGGGAAAAAAAATAATCTTAACACTATAAAGGTGCTTTATGAACTGTGAAATAGAGAGGAAAGCCTGAATGTTTAAACAGTAAGATAATGATTTTACTACCAAAAGGGAATTTACTTTGGGGAACAGCCATTGAATAACATTAGATTTAACCTTGTCAGAGATTACCATCTAATGATTATCATGGCATTGCAAGGAATCTGGGAGCATTGCTATACTTTTTTGATTAGTAGGTACCTTATTTAGCAATACTTCAGCAAAGTTCTGTCCCCATAAGTAAAATTCTCAAGACCTATTTTTGAATTGCCACAAGCAGCCAGCATCACTGATTTTGAAAGCAGCTGTGCCTGATCACTTCCAAAAGCACACTTCCATTGAAGGGCCAGATTCTGATCTTATTTTACAATTGTAAATTTAGGGAGACACAGTATTTTGCTAATCATCCCCATGGAGAGATGGGCAGAAATCCCAATATGCACAATATCCCTCTCCTGGCTGTTTGCCTCACTTGAAGGGTTAGGAAAGAAAGAAATTGTTGCACAATGACTACATAGAAAGCAACATTTCCAGTTTTAATGTAAGCCCTAAATAACCAGCTGCAGGGGACAGAGAAATAGGGATGGAATAAATGTTGTTTCTACAAGTCACACACAGTTTTATGTTCTCTTTGTGCAATGAAAGCTTATCAATCAGGCTGAAGGACTGTTACTGTTTCAAACAGAAAATCCAGATGGAAAAACCCGAAGTACATAGAGAAGTAATCTTTGGTGTTCACATTAGACTTTGGATGCAAGATAGTAAAAACAGTCTGAAAGACACAGGGTGAGAAAGGGTTCAGTGGGTGGGACAATCCAAAACAGGATCATCTGGAAGAGCAATGTTCTGTAGATACGTGATAAACTGCCCCATCCTTGAGTTGTTCCAGGTAGAGTTCCCCATACAGGCAGTGTTACAAAGGCCTGGAAAGGGTGGACGTGAAAGAAGTGGCCTCATTTGGGACATTTGAGACGTATCCTATCAGATATACCAAGGGGTGGAGGAAGTGGATCCTGTTGTATCTCACCTGACCTCATAGCAGAGCATGTTGGAATGACACTCGATTTTTTCCAGCACTAGCACAGCACACAGAAATAATGCAATTCTGAAACAGGGATATGGTATACTGTCCTTAGTAATAACCACACAACAGAATCGATGGAAAAGTCTGCCGTCTGATTTAGAGCTGCTCTTGCTGAAACGTCGCACCTTTTTCCTGGTCTAATAGTGACATTAAGTATTTTTCTCTTCTAACAGCTTAGTCTTTTTCCAGAAAAGTCAGAAAGCGGCAGTAGAGTCACAGGTATAACAAGCAATAGAGGTTAAACTTACGGGAGATAGGGATGAGAAGAAGTTGCTAAAAATAGTTGTGATTAGATGGCACGCTATGGTGAAGGGTGAGCTATCTGGTCAGCAACTTCAGCAAAAGCACAATCATTTTTCCAGCTGCAGCAGCAAGACTGTTAAGGACCATTTCACAGATCTAGATGGATGCCCTGGAATACTTTTTTAAGTATAGGGATTTACACACCCTCTTTTGTATTGGTTTGTACAATGCTGCTGTTCAATAGCCAGGGTACAAAAAGGGGCTCTGCAGCCAAAGGGGCTGTTTCTTTATGTGTACATCAGCAGGAGACCCTGAGGTTGGGTTTGGACCAAGTGCTCCCAATGTAGTGACATTGCTACTGAAGACAAATGGACTTACTAATGGTTTTCTCAGATGTTGTTTGGATTCTAGGAGTTCCAGGTGCTCATATGGTAACAGTAGCCCTACTGGAAGGAAGCACCTGGGTTTTAACCACTAGATGCTAACGGCTGTTAGCCACAGTGAAGATTCCTGAAACTGTGTGAACACATCGTGTTATTGTTGGGGCTTTTTTTATTTATACATTTCTGCTGAGCAGATGCTGCTGCGCTGACATTCGTTTGTTGATCTTGTGCTCAAAATAGTTGCAGGCATCGGCCAGAGTAAGCTGTCGATGTGTAGTAGCTGCTTTTTTGTGCTTCATATTGGAAATATCAGTGATGTTTATGGAAATGGCTCCAAGAAGTTCACTTTGAGGAGAAGCCTGCTATGGAAATGGAAGCTTAGCTATTTGTTTATGGAATGAAAGGCTTGTACATTAGTATGAAAAGAAGTGGTTTATGGTGTTGTCTCTGGCCTCGTGTCATTCCATGAGGCTTTCTGTAGGGTCCTTCAAGGGGGAAAAACTTAGAACTTTAGGTTTAAACATACACATGTGTTCATTCCACTTGAAAAATACTTATTATTGCCTTGTTCTTGGGATCCCTCAATCATACAGTTAAAGAATACAGTAATTTTCTCACACCTCAATTTCTAAATCAGAGGTTTAAATCTGCTCTCCCAAAACTGTACTCGGGTCTTAACAAGACAAAGACAACTGGAAGAGATGGAAGAAGCTGGAGGTATTGCAAAGAGGAGCATGGCTGTGGGGGTAGTGTGAGTACCTTTTATGTGATGTCTTGAGGGCCCCTGCTTTTGTGTTCTACGGGGAAAGTTGTTTGTTGAGGATGAGCTGATTTACGGTTGGATTCTTGCTTTGTTGTTGCTAGAGTTTGAAATGAGGAAGAGAGCAGCAGTGATTCTGGTGGTGACTGTTGTGGTTAATAATAAATAGTAATAATAATTACGGTAGTATATGAGGGCCTAGCCAAACCTGAAATGCCATGGTGTGAGAAAGAAGCATAAATAGTACCAATAGGAGCAGCCCCAGCTCCGAACTCCAAACCATGTAAGTGGGCAAAGTAAAGGAATGAGAAAACATGGAACCACGTTGTCTCTGTGCTGTGATTTTTGTTCCTGTGAGACATAGGTCAAATGACCAAGTGCAGAAAGCTGAATAGACCTTGAGAAGGAAAGACTGGAACAGCACTTGAAGAGATTGGGAGATGAAGCTGAACAACTGGAGTCTGAAGGAAAGTGACATTGGCAGGAGCAACCCATTGATGAGATGTGGAGATTGTTGGGCACAGATATGTATAAATTGTGTGGTCTGGAAGGTGTTGAAATATCCCCCATTGGCAAGAATAAGACCAGCCTTCTCTGAACCTTTCAGAACCCTCTAAGATTAATTCTTCACAGCTGCAAGGAGCTCTCAAAGAGAGGAATTTTAGCTTCTTTGTCTTCTTTCCCTTCAGATTGGACAGAGGGGCTGTCTGCACTCATCAGAAGTCATGTACATCATCAGTTTCCATTAGCCTGAACATGTCAAGTAAAACTTCAGTCTCTAGACCCTTCAAATAACTTGGAACAGCTGCTTGCAAGCACAAGCAGAAGGAATGGGCTGTGGTTACAGGATCACATCCAAGTGAGTGAACAGAAAAGCAGTCACTAGGAGCCAACCACTAACTGATACTGGTTACATACCTGTAGCCCTGCCTGGACCTGCAAACAGGTCCAGGAAACAACAGCATTGGAAACAATAACATTGAAAGCTGCCCTGCTGAGAAATGAAATGTAAGAATCCCAGTCTCAGGGGTGACACAGATCAGAGACTGCTTTTCTACTAGGGAAGCATATAGCCACCATGTGCTCTTGTGTCAGTTTAGTGCCCAGTATTGAGCAGCGGTGAAGGTTATGTGCACATGTAGATAACAGCAAATGAGGTTTGCTCCAGACCTTCTCTTTTCCTTCCCCTCTTCAATCGCTCTGCAATCCTCCTGTGGCATTCCTGGTCACTGACTGCCCCTTCCTGTGAATTTAGCTGGGTTATGTGAGGATGCATGCTGTCTGAGGATGCACTTTTTAATAAATAGTGATTTTAAAGGAGTGCTGGTTATACGCATGGCATTGTGATAATAGCTACTGTGCCATAATTTAGGAGTAAATCCATTGACGTCAGTAGAAATGGATGGATATAAATATATTTGAAGTCAGATCCTGCATTTTTAAGGTTAAGCATAGAAAAGACTGTAACTTACTTTCCTCCATCACTTTCTTTTCTCTTTCAAGGCCTGCCACAAATATAAATGTTTGAATTGTGATATAGTCTATTCCTGCCCAGTTTAATCAGAGATCTGTCAGTAAAGAATTTTAGGAGACACAGAGGTGAAGCCCTTCTGACCCCCCACCTATCTTTAGAAAATCTCATTGGCTGCTGGTTCTGAAAAACCTTGGCAGCAGTTGTTCTTTTTTGCCTTGGTCAGTTATGTCAAGCAGTGTATCTGTAGCTATGTTTAGTTCTGAACACAAACATGAGGCAGAAATGGAAGCTTTTTGGCAAGCAGAGATCGTGATTTTCAGCCCATTCGCACAGAATGGTGTTAATTAATAGATTGTTTTCTGACAAATAGTTAATTGTGCCTGACTGGTTTCCATATGGCTAAGGAAATAAAAAAGCATGGTATTTAAAAACCCAGAAATTTTGGTGTGAAACTGCTGGTATCTTATCCAATCCAATCCCATTTACTATACTTCTAAAATGGGTTATGTGAATATTAGCATATGATAATGTTACTGAAGTACATAGTTTCCACTTTTCTTTTTGCAGTTTTATACTGGTGTTATTCAACTAAGTTACTTGAGATTTTTCATATCGGTATATTTAAGATGTTTAGTTCAGTGAAAACTACGAAAGAGATCCCAATGAAAAGACAAAGATTTGTCTCCATAGTAGGAATAAAACCAGAAGAAATGATACGTAAGATTTCCCAGTGACTTCAGTACAAATAGATTTCTAACACCAAGAGTAGAATTAGGTGTAATCACTTTGTAATACTCATACATATTTGTTCTCTTGGGGTTTTCACTGTGTTGTAGCTGCAGAAGCATAGCAGCTCTATGATGTTCATGTGACCCTCAGCCAGTTCTTACTGTAAATTGCTGGCACTTGCTGCCTTGGGTGATTTATTAGCCCACAGCAGGGAAGAGTCTTCTATTGAGGAAATTGGTCCATGAGATTGTCTCTCTCGTGCCAAAAATCATTTCTCTTTGGATATATGATGTGACTGTTAAGAGATGTAAAACTCAAATGCCATTACCAGGAAGTTCTTGATTTTCTTAAATTATGTATTTCAGGGATAATTCTTACATCTCAAACCTTAGTTTCCCATCTTGGCCCCAGGAAGATAACCTGTAGCATGCAATCTGTTATACAGCTTTGGAAATTAGCTTTATTCCTCCCAAGTCTTTATTCTAGAGGAATGTTCATTTCTCTGTAGAATTGTCCGATGGGTAGTTAAACGCTGTGATTATTGCAAAAATATGAAACACTGAGAATTAGAACCAGATAAAGAGCATTAACATTCAAAATTGCATAATTTGCTGGTATTTGTAGGATTTGGGTCTGTAGATTGATGAACCTCGCTGTGTATCTTTTAGTAATCTAGATGAAATAACATGTGCAGCACTAAATCCATTTGTCCTGTGCTGCTAATTTAAAGCTCAGCATAGATAACTGCCAAGTAGAAGGTTCTTTATGTTTGTCTTCCTTGTATGGCTCTGTTGAATATTCATAGTTTGTGTTAATACATGCCCTTCAATTTTGCTCCATTTTTGTTGTAGATAGTAGATTAATTAACAGAGTTGTTGCCATAAACCCTTAGGCTGTGATCTTGTCAGATCTTGTAATATAAGCAGTATCAGGTCTGGGAAAGTGATGCCTCTTGAGAAGTGGCATCCTGATCAGAGGCCCAAACCTCATAGCTTGAATACTCAAGGGAGAGTTCTTCTATTACTGCCTTCTAAAATAAAGAGGTTTTATGAAAACTGAGCTCTTGTTTTCACTGTAGGTTCCTAACCACAGAATAAAGCATGAAACTACGGAATGCCAGCAAAGTGCAAAGGCTCGATGTATCAGCAAGAATTAAAGATGTATTTTAAATGCCAAGCAAACCTCAGACTGATTTTCAAGCCCCACTTGACATCCCCAAGGGAGCTGTGGCTGGCTAGAGCTGGTAATACTGGTTTCCGATTAAAGCTGCCTTGTCAGTTATTTTTGCAACGTTAGGGATGTGTGTGCATTTCTTCATGTAGCAGATAGGTAGTGGTGACAGCTCTCCAGGAAATCGCAGGACCAATGACAAACTGCAGTTATCCTTTAGCTCCGAATTTTCTCTCCTGAGTTCTTGCTGCTTACCCATTTTCTCTATGACCATCAATCTCCCGAAATTACTTTGGCAGGGTCAGTGTAATGACCATATTAAAAAAACATTTAGCTAAAAACCAGATTTGAATGTTCTATTAGTTTTCTGAGCATGTAACGTTATCTGACCTCATGGTATTCCCAGGACCACAATGGCATGTGCTCCAGCTGTTTCCTAGTGGGGAAACTGGCCAAAGAGTAAGATAGAGTAGCTGGGGAAGGTTTTACAGAACAGGTTGGGAGCGAGGTCTGACCTTTCCTGTGCAGAGGCTGAAAGAGTTGATCTTTTAAGTCATCTAGGAGTGTGTGGAAGATAACTTCCTGGCGCAGCTGGTGAGGGAGCCAACTAGGGGAGTCACCCACTGGACCTGTTGCTTGTAAACAGAGAAGGACTCATGGGTGATGTGATGGTTGGAGGACATCTTGGGCACAGCGATCACAACATGATAGAGTTTCTAATCCTCAGAGCAGTAAGAAGGGGGTCGGCAGAACTGCTGCCTTGGGCTTCTGGAGTGCACCCTTGGTCAGTTTGCAGATGACACCAAGTTGGGCAGGCGTGTTGATCTGCTGGAGGGTAGGAAGGCAGAGGGATCTGGACAGGCTAAATTGATGGGCTGAGGACAGTTGTATGAGATTCAGCAATGCTCAGTGCCAGTTCCTGCACTTGGTTCACTGTCTTTCTGGGGAAAAAAAATAATCATCCTGCCCATCAGAAAATTCTGAATCTGATTAACAAATTCTAATGAAAATTACGTGTTTCAGCTCCTTTTTCTAACCCATCAAGGAAGCAGGTGTATTCCTTGAGTTTCTTACGTTGCGGAGGTCTGCCATTGTGCTGACAGAGACACACACCTTTTCTCCTTTTAAAAAGATATGAACTCAAATAACTGAATGGATTTCAAAATGACAACCAGGTAAATAAAATAATAAAAAAGACAAATACAGGAACTCTTGTGGTAGATCTTGGCTCAGGTATCTGGATAAGTAGGTTTGGATGAGTCCAAATTGTGACTGATTTTCACCAAACTTTAGAAAACTGGCAGCTCCATATTTTTTTCAAAATGAAGCCAATTCTAAAGGATTATACTTGAATTTTTCAATAAGGCTTCCTAATATTTCCCATCATGTTCAAAATTCCAGCTGATGAAGCATTCCATATAGATTTTATTAGCATTTTTTGAAGACAACACATTGCTGTGCCAGGCGTGCAGTGAGTTCACTCATTTGCTTGAGGTCATTAGTTTCATTGCCATCCATCAGTGTTATTGAATATTGATCAATGACACAATAGACTGAAATGACACAGTATTCTGGACTGTCCTTGAGACAATAGGATAATAATGACAAAGAAACATTTTGTTCTCTCTGTATTGCTCCCTTACTGTTTTTTCTTCCAGCACTTCTGATATATAATGACCTTTGAGTAAAGTAATCAAATCTGTCAGTCTTCAAAAGGTGCCACTCATGATGGACCATTATTTCTGAGATGGGATACTAGGAAAGACAGTGTGGTAGAGAAAGGCACAGAACATCTTCTGGGACAGATTTCAGTCACTATAGTTTCAATGTAGACATTGATAATTACCTGTCCTTCACCAGAGAGACACTGTCATAATTTCAGTTGGCATTTTACAAGTTTGAGCCATCATCAAGGACTGCAAGCAGCTTTCAAATCAGAACTCCACTTCCAGCATTCACATTTGATTGGGCGTTGTTGACAAGTGTTCTTGAGCTGATGATTAGAAGTCTGTGCACTTTTACTGAATTGAAGGATGAGCTGTGTGTATCTTTCGAAGCAGTGGGTATTGTTACTGATTTATCCTAATGTGGTATCCACTTGACCAGCTGAAGTCAGATTCAGTTGTGAATTATAGACTCTTTAGAGACAGCAAGTTGAAACTATGGTGTCTTTATGTTGATTCAGCTCCTGTACGGTTACCATTATGTCTCAGTGGTGATGAACTCTGTCATAAAATGCATCACCTTGGCTTGATCAGAAAACTGCTCACAGCAAAACTACAGCATAGAACCACAAAGAAGATCAGAGGGGCTAAAGCACCTCTGCTATGATGACAACTGAGAAGGCTGGGGTTGTTCAGCCTGGAGAAGAGAAGGCTCCAGGAGATCTTAAAGCAGCCTTCCAGTACCTAAAGGGGGCCTGTGAGAAAGCTGGAGAGGGGCTTTGTTGTGGTTTAAATCCAGTCAGCCACGTAGCACACTCGCTCGCTCCCTCCCCCCT
>JAOEHY010000353.1:0-12453 GCA_025447955.1 Psilopsiagon aurifrons | reverse complement strand
GGGGGGAGTTGACTGTCAGGGTCTGATCACTGCTCAGGTCAGGTTGCACATCTGTCAGTGGGCGATGAGCAATTCTATTGTGCATCTCTTGGGTTTCTTTATTTCTCCCTCTCTTTTCATTATTAGTATTTTTATTATTATTATTATTGATTATTTAAATTATTAAACAGTTCTTATCTCAACCCTCGAGTTTTACCTTCTTTCAATTCTTTCCCCCATCTCACTGAGGCAGGGGGAGGGAGAGAACAAGTGAGTGGCTACATGGTACTCAATTGCCAGCTGGGGTTAAAGCACTGCAAAGACCTTAATTGTCACTTTTCTCACTTAAAATTCCATTTGATACATACATTTTGAGCCCCAACCAGTTTTGCCAGATTTTGAGGGTGAATATCCCAATTAAGCTTCCAGATTTGGAAATTGTAATTTACTTTTCCTTTTATTAAACTGAAGTTATACAAAGTTAGTAAAAATATCAGGGAAGAGAAATTTATGTGTGCTCATGAATAAAACATTCTGATTCTCTATCCTTCACTTATTGATGTGTCTTTAAGATAATCCAAAAATATCTAATCATAAATGAGTTATCTTGTACTTGAAATGCATTATATGTTAGTAGACCCTGTTCTGTGTTCACTTTATGAAATGAAGATTTTTTCCAGAGAAATAATTCTACAAATTATGGTTAAATTTTGAAAAATCTTTGTCCATGTTCCCAGATTAGAAAGAATGCAATTATCTGCAAGTGAATCAGGGGAGCTTCCTGTTATAAGCAGATGTCACTCACTTTTTTCGGTCTCGCTGTGTATCATATAGGTTTCCATCCAAAGGAAACTTTACAGCACAAGGTAATTTATTGAGTAAATACTGATTTGTAAAATTTTGGAGTATTTTAAATAATAAAAAAAGAAATATTAATACATTAAACATTTCATAAAATGCAAATAATTTTACAAGTGAAGCTTCTACTAAGGGAAAGAAGGAGTCATAAAAATAAATCTGGTGTATTAGTTTTTGCTAACTCCTCTACTTAAGTTGATTTCTCAGGCTGAAATATATCATTCACACAAGTCACAAAGGGGAAAATACAGATTCCTATTTTTCTTTCTTCCACTCAGGCTTTTTCTTCACATGCAGTCTAATCTGACAGAATTCAGTCTGAGTTTTACTATTGACTTCAACAAAATCTTTCATATAACTCCACCTTAAAAGTTATATTTGACAATTTATACTTAGTCTGAAAATAATCTTATTTTTTGATTTTGTTGAGGTTTTGTTTCATTTTTTCTATTCAGCTAGGAACAACTATTCATTTTTGTGGTATGATTTGTATCCACTGGTGATTACTGTTGCCCCACATACCTTTATCATCTCCTCTGATTTAGGTTTGCCCATTGTAACTGTACTAACTCCAGGGAACTTCAGGTAGCACATAATCATGAAATGGCAAAGAAATTGATAGATTGTTATTATCCTCATTTCCCTAACTTCTAACATATCATTATTTATACTTTGATCAGGGAAATGACCAAAAATTACTAGTATTGTGCTGCTGAAAGTCTTGGTGAAATATTTTGGTGAGCTATGACAGTCCTATTAAATCAGACTCTAAGAATCCTCAAGACCCAATAAAGTCTATAACATTCACAATCTATGTTAATGTAAATATTACAGAGCAATAAATGAAGGTTATTAAAGACCTACAGTTTCTACTATGCTGGATTCAATTTTGGGTTACTGCTTAAAGAATATTCACAATTCTCTACCTAGTGGCATGCCAGTTTGCAGGAAAAAAAAAAAAAAAGTTTCTTCTTTCATAATAAATCTATTTTATTATCAATAATATTTCTATTATGAAAGAAAGGTCAACTTGATCAATTATCTGTCCTCAAAATAATCTTGCGATGTCTAGAACTTGTATAATGACAGGAAAAAAAACCCAGAAAAAATGCTGTCTTAGATAATGTAGGAAATTATGTCAACAAACGTTTTCCTTAAACCTGAAAAACCTTTTTAGGACTAAATGGGGGAAAAGTCTATGAAATTGCATGTGAAGAGGATGATTTATAGATGTTGTTATGTCTTGGGATTTCCTCTACTATTATGCCAAGTACAAAAAAACCCCATGCCACCTAAAAAAAAACCCAGACAGCTGAGTGTTATCACATTGTTTATTATATCTGTAACTATTCTTACCAAACTTTGACTGTTTTTCTGCAGAGAATTGTTGTCTAAAACCCCTTTGTCATAGCACTATCATGAGATAGTGATGTCCTAGAGCAGTTTTTTATGAATCATTTGCTAAACTAAGAAGTATTTTAGTGAAATATGTGAATTGTTTATGAATTTAAAACTGGTGTAATAGATACGTATTTTGCGAAAAGATTATACAATTAACTTTTACAAAAAATTCTTCCTAAGGTTTATAAGTTTTAATTCTGCACCATTAGCCTGCAAGAGAAGAATTTTGGCTCTGATCAAATGAAAGCAGGTTCACTCTTCAGGGTCAAAAAAATTAATAATAAGTTATTTTCTGAGAAAAACAAAATTTAAGCTGGAAGAAGAAGTGTATCTCTTTAAGAACACTCAGAAAGGCATCTGTTGAAAATAGAAATGCTAGAAAAACACAGCAGAAATGGAAAGAGAAAAATTACTTAATGGTGGTACACTTCAGAAAGAATTGAAAGAATTAGTCTAAGTTGGCTTTGCTTTTGACAGGAGGTCGGACCAGATGGCCTCTAGAGGTACCCTCCAACCCATATGATCCTGTGATTCTTAATGTCAAGAGAAAAAAGTATAATACTAAACCATAGAAAGGCAAAGAAAATAGTCCATAGGAATAAATTAAAAAATGCTCACAAACTCCTCTTCCCCAAACCCAGTAACTTCAAATGAGATTTAGGTGAACCACAGTATATAAAATTTCTAATGTGACTGATAAAAAAAATCAATTTATTCAAACATGACTTTAAGAAGAAAATGACTTTGATCTTCCCAAATACTTTCTGAAGTGCTTCAAAATCTTTCTAATGTATATTTTAAGCTCAGATGTGTTCATTTAAAGGCTAACTTAAACTCAGTATACACTTAAGGCAAGAGCTTGATGGTGGTGAAAAACACAGCTTTAAAGACAGCAGACTTAAGCATCACGACATGAAAAAATTTGGAGTGTCCGGATTTACAGACAGAATGGCAGAATTTTTCTAAATGGAGTCAAAAGTTGAGGGGGAAAATTGATTTGTAATTTCACGAAAGAAGACTATGTCTTCAATGCAATGTGCAGAAAATGTTGGATCCTCCTGGGCAGCTGAGTACTTTATATTCACTCACTATGTAAAGTGTGACACCTGGGAAAGACATAGCTCTTTTAATAGATAGTTAGATTAAAATAGATATTGTCTTCAAATTTCTAACAATCTAAAATACAAAATTTGGTAAAAATGAGGGAAAAGTGCAAACCACATGATAGTATCAAACAAGCAAGAAACCATTTTCACGTGTGGTTTCTCTTTCCTCAGACACTTTAGGGAAGCCTGAGATGGTAATGGCTATTTACTGTTTTCTATTAAAATGAATAAATGAAAGAAATAAAGAGAAGGGTGGTAGGGATGGAGAGGGAGACAGGGAAAAGAAGAAGGGAAGAGAGTTATATTCTAGCATTTCTATTCCACTCCGCATCTTTGCAGACTAGTGCATATCCTTGAAAGTGCTAAAACTGTCTTAGCACATTCCTTTTACAACCTTTCAGACACAATTGTTGTCTTCCATAGTGCAGAAATCCAAAACTTAATTTAGATACTCATATCTCTATTGACCTAAATAATACTGTATGTTTAAATTACCTCATTAACTTTAATTTGCTATTTGTGGAGAAATAAAACAGACAAGACTAGCAAACAAGTATTTATACATAATGAATGAAACTTTAGACAGACCCAATTTCTATATTGTTTTCTTAAAAAAATAAAAAAGTGATTATAAGCTTGAGACATATTGTTTGAATTTATGCATAGAGATGTTCTTCTTAAGAAAGAGTAATTAATATAACTTTGTGTCTATGATTTGGAAGCACTTCAATAAAATGACAAATTATACCTGAAGTTAATAGAAACATAGACCAGTTACGGTTGGAAAGGACCTTAAGATCAGTTAGTTCCAAACTCCCTGCCATGAGCAAGGGCACTTCACATTAGACCATATTGCCCAAGGCTCTGTCCAGCCTGGCCTTCAACACTGCCAGGGATGGAGCATTCACGACTTCCTTGGGCAACCCATTCCAGTGCCTCACCACCCTCACAATAAAGAACTTCTTCTTTATATCTAACCTGAACTTTTAAGTTTAAAACCATCAGTCTCGTCCTATCATTATAGTCCTTAAAGAAGAGTCCCTACCCAGCTTCCTTGTAGGCTCCCTTCAGATCCTGGAATGCTGCTATGAGGTCTCCATGGAGCCTTCTCCAGGGTTTCTGGGCTACAGCTGCACACTGCCAGGTCATGTTCAGTTTCTCATCAACCTACACCCCCAAGGCTTTCTCCTCAGGGCTTCTCTGAATCTCTTCCCTGCCCAGCCAGTAGATGTGACCGGGATTGCACTGACCCAAGTGTAAGACCTTGCAGTTCACATTGTTGAACTTCATGAGATGGCATTGGCCTACCTCTCAAGCATGTCAAGGTCCTTCTGGATCCCATCCCTTCCCTCCAGCATATCAACCGAACCATATAACTTAGTATCATCAGCAAACTTGCTGAGGACACACTCAATCCCACTGTCCATGGCACTCACAAAGATGGTGAACAAGATCAGTCCCAACACTGACCCCTGAGGGACATCACTCATTATTGGTCTACAATTGGACATTGAGCCATTGACCACAAATCTCTGCATGTGGCCATCCAGCCAATTCTTTATCAACCCAGTGGTCCATCCACCAAATTAATGCCTTTCTAGTTCAGAGGCAAGGATGCTGTTTGGGACACTGTCAAATGCTTTGCACGAGTCCAGGTAGGTGACAGCTGCTCTGCCTTATGCATTAGCTCTGCAGCCCCATCATAGAAGGCCACCAGATTGGTCAGGCAGGATTTCCCCTCAGTGAAGCCATGCTGGCTCTCACCAACCACCTTGCTGTTTTTGTTTTTCATGTGCCTTAGCATGCCTTCCAAGAGAATCTGCTCCGAGACTTTGACAGGCACAGAAGTGAGACTGACTGATCTGTAGTTCTCTGGGTCATCCATTTTCCCCTCCTTGAAAATGGGGGTTATATTTCACCTTTTCCAGTCGTCGGAAACTTGGCATGACTGACGTGATTTTTTTCAAATATGATGGACAGTGGCTAATCAGTCTCATTCACCAGTTTTTTTAGGACCCATGGATGCATTTCCTCAGGTCTCATGGACTTGTGCACATTCAGTCTGTTAAGTATGATTGAAATCAAGTAATTCACCTGACAAATGAATTGAAAGGACTGAAATAGTGCAAATTCTCTCGAAAAATATTTTCAGAAAACCTTATCCACTGTCTTTCTATCCCATCTGTTTATCCACATTTGCAATTGAAATTCTAAAACTACATTTAAAAAATAGAATTTTTGAAGAGCCCTAGAGAGATAAAAATAAGTACAAAAAGAATGAATCTGCTCAATAATAAAAACTTATCTGCCCGTAGATTCAATCAGTTGGAGCTTAGGAGAAATACAAAATCTATTTCATTTTATGTGTTATGGCCCATATTGCTATGTGTAGAGGTTCCTTAGTTTCACTACAGAAAACATACCTGGCATTTTCAGCTTCTACAAGGACATTAATAATATTATAGTTTCACCTGTCTTTCAATAAGATCAAAGATTTCCTTTTAAGAAAAGTTAAGTAGAGATGTTGTCAATTTGCAAGAGTAAAACTTTCATTGAAATGAGAAAAGCCAGTATTTAGAACTGAAGCTGTTGATCATGAAATAGAATCATAGAATTATTTGGGCTCGGAAGGACCTTAAGGTCATTTAGTTCCACCCCCCCAGACATGAGCTAGAACACTTCACACTAAACCCTGTCATCCAAGGCCCTGTCCAGCCTGGCCTTGAATATGGCCAGGGATGAAGCATTAACCACTTCTTTGGGCAAAATGTTTCAGTGTCTCAATGGAATATCTTGTAAAGGGCTAAACAATCAATTCCCCCTACCCTAACAGGGTATTATTTTCCATTACAATGCAGATAATGAGCTTCTACAAACAAACAACCCAAACAAAAATGACTTTGCAGGGGAATAGAAAGTTACTATTTATCAAACTTTCTGCAGATTCTACATGAATTGCCAGCCAACAGAGCATCCTGAGGAAATGATGGACTACTGATAAAGATATATAGAAAACTGAAGTGAACTCTAACACCACTTCACCCAAGACAAAAAATACCAAATTCAGATGCATCTAGGAGCAACATGGGTCTATGAGCAACAGGAAATGGTCACTGTGATATCAAGGCATACACTATGGGAATGATTTTCTGCTCATCTGAGTTTTGCTAACCTTCACTTCATCATTTTTTATAATCATAATCACAAATTAAAGTATCAGCAATTCCTCTAGTAACTAGCAATCCAATCACTTCTAAAAGTAAGTGAGGAATAAAATAATTAATGCTGTTAGAGTATTATAACTATCATTTGCCATTCAAACCAGAACAGAAATTGACTTAATCTGAAAAGAAAAGCCAAACAAACCCAAACTATTTTGAAGATAAACTAAGATAAGCAAAATTAGTTCTTACTTTAGAAATAGAGTTGATGTGCTATGTATGTTAAATGTATTGATTTTGCAAGTCTAAAGAAATATTATTTGCATTTTAAACGTACACATTTTTATGAAAAAACTGGTAAATATAGTATTATTGTCTCCACAAACTTCTTGTCAGCAGCAGTCATTTTCACTGCATAATTCAAAACGGAGAAAGGTAGGAACAGGTCAGCTATGTTTAAAGGAAGTCAGATTGAATAAATTTTGAGTGTTCATGTGTGTGTAGCATATCTCAGTGGAGACTGAGAAGCTTATATGATAAAAAATTATTTTCTGTTGTCAATTACAGACAAATTTTACTAAATAGGTAATATACTCTGATTTACTACTATTTGTGAGAAAATTTTTTCTTTTTACTTTGCACAAATGCTGTTCTTTGCTCTTTATATAAAACATGACCAAATGTCACATTACTGTGTAAACATTGCATTTAACTTAAAGTACTTAGGAAAGAATAGAGACATTTTCTATTACCTGTATGGTAATGACTTGTAGTACAATAGAACCATTGATCATGTAACTGATCTGGCTAGCGATCCCAGTGTGGCCACCACCTCTATAATTTAGGAGGTATATAATAGAAGTGTATAGCAATTGCACGTCTTTTTTTCCCTCCTCAGGTAGTTAGCCTATGAGGGAGACATTCCCACATGTGCTAGTGACAGGTACAGCAGCTACTCCAACTCTGACCATAGCAGACACCACAGCTATTACAGCTCCAAGTACAGCAGCTACACCAGCCCCAGTACAGCAGCAACATTTGAGAGTTCTGAAGGTTTTGAATGGCCTTTGGGCACCCTTGAGGCCTGCCTGCTGATTGTGATGGGCATCACCATTTTGGCATGCATACAGAGTGTGGTTTACCTACACCATTTTGTCTGATCTTGAAATTTAAGCAGAGTCAGGCCTTGTCTGGGGTTAGATGACAATATAGGAGGACCAAGAGGTTTTCCCCCAGTCTGGACAGTCATGAGTGGCAGGGTGTGTGGGACAGTATGATGAGTATCTAGTCCACTGTGGCCCTCCAGTGCTTTGAAAGCATCAGAGATGGAAGGCAGCTGGATGGAGTCCCCAACAAAAAAGCTGCAGAAACTGCTGAAGGTGAGGGTGAATTATTTCAAGCCTGATGGGCCCATGACACTTCAGGCTATCAGGGCAGAGGTGCAACATACAGATGGACTCATGATCGAGAGGTGGACTTAGCAATGGACACTATTGCCCAGGTTATTCACGAGTGTGAACACTTCACACAGCCCCTCCTGCTCTGGAAGTCTGTTACAAGAGATGTAGCCCAACATCATGGACCAAATGGACTCAGCAGCTTTACAGGGATTGCTTTGTGCACTAAGGAATGATCTCTCTCTCTCTCTCTCTGTGGATATATATATGTGTACAGATATGAGATAAGAGTGATGGTATATTGAAAATGTAGGTTCTGAGCATGACTTGAATGGTATGGAATAAGGGATGGATACTGTCCTGGTTTCAGCAGTAGCAGTCATTTTTTCACCTTCCTAGGAGCTGGTGCAGTGATGTGGTTTTGACTTTCAGCTTGGGAACAGCACTGATAACACCGATGTTTTCAGTTGCTGCTCAGTAATCTTTAGTCTGGTGTGGAGAATAAGGCACGGACCCCATTTCTGGTTAGGAAATGAAATCATTTATTTCCTGAAAGTCCAGGTTTGATACAGGCTGTACGAAGTACCAGCGTGTATGAGCAGCTAATACAATTGGTTAGCTATCACCTCTCACATGGGTACTTTCGCTTCTTCATTTGTTGATATCTTGCTCACCGTTTGCCTTGATTGGATGCTTCTTTCTTCCTTATCTTGCCGAGTTCTCCTTGCAATACTCCTCAAAACTTTCCCAGCAACATTCCTCTGCTATCTCAAAGTTCTCCCAGCATCCAGTCTAGCTGAGAAATACTTCGCATCAAGGTCTTTTACACCCACAGTCTGGCAAATAACTTCCTGAGTTTCATGCTCTGCCAGGGAGGAGGGGAAGCCAGGAGGAAGCAGAGACAGGGCATCTGATCCAAATTGACTAAAGAGGAATTCCATACCACAGCACGTCATGCCCACTGTAGAAACTGGGAGCAGTTACCTGGAAGGGTTAGCTCACTGCTCGGTTGGGCTGGGTATCAGGCATCAGGTGGTGAGTGGTTGTATTTTCTTCTCTTGTTACTTCCCTTATCAGTATTATTACTGTTTGTGGCAGTAGTGGTTTGTGTTATACCTTAGTTACTGGACTGTTCTTAGCCAGTGGGACTCATATTCTTCTGATTCTCCTCCCCATCCCTCCAGGAGCAGGAGGCAGGAAGGGGAGTGTGTGATTTTCTGAGTTACGGCTGGGCTTAAACCACAATGTATGTGCAGGTTGAGAGTATAATAGGTTATTTCTTGCCTACAAGCATTAGTACAGAACCAGCTTTTTTCACTAATTCCATGAACATGCACATTTTAACAATATAAAATAATTTGAGATACAGCAATCCTATCATCAGGGAACTCCTTTCTGGAAGAATTAAACTTAATCTCCACTCTCATTCAAGTAAAACATTGACCTGTTAGCAACCATGAGATGACAGTAATCCTTGGAGGACTGTATATTGTCTATGACATTTTAGAGATATTTGCTGATTATAGATCTGCGTTTACGAAAAGACTTGATTGCTTTTTTTCTGGTGAATTTTGCTTCAGAGAAAAAAATTGGAAGCATTCGTTAGCTAACACATGTCGAAAAGATCAGTGATACCAATATTACGTGTAAGCATTAACATCTTCTTTCTTCTATGTTGCCTAACATTTATACAAAATCCAATTTGATAATACACTATTGCAAAAATATCTTGTTAACATATAATCCTGTATATTCGATATTGGCAGTTCAAGTACAGAATAAACTGACTTTGCATTATGAAGTTTATTTAATATGTAGTAAAAAAGAAAAAGGGCTTCCACCATGAATTATCATGTGCAACCCAACATGAACATGAAACAAATACTGAAGTGACATCAAGAATTCATGAGCTGAGGTAATATCCCTCAATTAGTTTACTAATTTTTGTGGATAACAACCTCATAGACTAATGCTACAATCTACTGGTTACCCTTTCAAATTTGCAGTCACTTGGAGGGAGGGGGGGAGGCAAGGAATTAGGGGAAAAAAAAAAATTCAAAAAAGCCCACAACTTACTGTCTAGTCTTGAGAACATTCAGTCTCAAGGAAAAAATGGTTTTGATGAAGAATTTCTGTGAGATGCCAGAATAAAACATTTTTAAAGGGGCTAGGCACCCTTATGTGGTGAAATGTTTTTGTGTCTGCAGTGTCAGACATTCAGCACAGGCAAAAATGAAACACTGCATAATGTTCCGAGCTAAGGAAATGGACAGTTAAAAATCAATCTCTATCTCACATTTCCAGCTCTGAACCTGAAAATGACAGCTATTATCCAGATTTACATTTTATCCCAGCTAGAATAAAGCCAATAAATCACTGGGCTTTAGGCTGCTCTGATAATTACAGTGTGAGTGGCTGGTATGAGTTGCACTTGGGGCTACAGCCTAGTGGAAAGAATGACAGTGAAAAATGGGTTTGATTTCCATGTTGAGATGAGAGTTTCTGACATGCAAATTGCTGACTACAGTAATCTATACTGAGACCCATCAACCCCCTATATGAAATATCCAAACAAAGTCAGTCTGTGTAGTAGAGCACCTTTAAAGACTTAATAGCTCAGGTGAGCAACAGTTTAATTTAAAGGAGGCAGGGGAATTTTTACTGGTATATCAGAAAAACATTCCTATGTGTCTGCCAGAAATGATTTCATCGTTGTCACAATTTTCAATATAGCCTACCAGCTGGCTTCTGTGAAAACAGAAACACTTTGGAATCTACTTCATTCTCAGTTATGATTAGTTTATTTCTAATACAATTTTAATCATATACCTGTGTGTCAAATTACCAGCTGCACAGACTTTTCAAGAGTATTTGAATGAAAACAAAATCCGAACATTCCTAAATCTGTACTGTGTGACCCTCATTTCATTCTGTAAGAATTTCTTTTATTCCTCAAATATAAATCACAGTTCTGTCTTATGGCAAATGTAATGTGTTTCACATCCCCTCCCCATAATTGTCCTGGCTCCTGGTCTGTACTGCATCTTCCATGCTGCTTTCCTGACTGAGACTCCCTTGGATCCTGACTAAAATGTTACATGGAAGAATTAGCTTTATTAATCTGTATGATTGTCTTGCTTTATATTCTAAAATTCCAATAAATGTTCCCAAATAAAAGAGAAAAAACTAAATATATGTAAATATCAGAGTACTATTTTTCAACAGCTGTGCTCCTATCCTTTGATGAACTGCCTAAAACTCTATCCAAAAAATCTAAAAATAAGTATTTTTTTATTACTATGAACTAGAGAAAACTATCTTAAATACAGCTGATAATTCGTGTATTTGAAGTTGTCTTGGGAAGTTTCAACAGTGGGATGTCCTTATTGTCACAATAAGGATATCTTATTACTCATATTCAATGATTCATTATTACAGATTGTTGAATATATATTTCACCAAGCTGCTTTTTATTGCATTATATAAGACCAGCTATTTCTTTTTTTTTAATAAATACCTCTGGGAGTGGGTCTGCCAATACAGCTGTTTATGCTTACCTTATTTCTTTCTGCTTTACAAGGCTATGGGAAACATCAAGAATGCTCCAATAATTGTATCAGGTAGACATTCAACTGCAAAAAACCCACCAAATTTCTATCTAGTTTTGAACACATTATGACCTCAATATCAGTTTGCTGTATGATAAAAACAACTACTTTCAGGGGACGTCAGTTAAAAATCTGTACTGTTGTGAAGAATAAGTGCATAGAATTTTTCAGTCAACTTGAAATGTTCGTTCGGAAATTAAAAAACTGTATTTCTCCCTCTTTTGGGGCATTAAAATATCTATGAAAAAGAGAGGGTAGAAAGCATTAAATGTGAAGGTTCTGTAACTTGTTGAGATTATAAGTACCAAATCTTTGCAGTAGTTACAAATGGATGATATCAAGCTAACTGGAAAAGAAGATAATAAAATGTAGCTAAGTTGTAGAGAAACTAAGACAAAGCATAAAAGAATATGAAATAGTGCCATTACAGAACTACTTTAAAATCAAGGAATTATAAAAATGGGAAGAAGAAGAGCCCTTAGACAGGAAGGAAAAGCAAGCAGAAAGAAAATAGAAGGAAGTTAAAACAGGCTAGATAGAGAGTATGAATTGCCCTAAAACAGGAAATAACAATAGGCTTTCATGCAGACTGGGTAGCTGTACTTGACTCTAGTGTTTCACCTACTGTAGTGGGTCTCATTGGTGAAGAAACAACGTATTCACTGCCTGGGAGAGCATCTGAGCCAGAGTCATCGTCACATGATGAAGAAGAAGAAGAAGAAGAGGTGACTTTGCGATCTCGGACCTCAACCGAGGTACGGAATATGCAAAAAGACTTTACCCATCAGCCAGGGGAACACATCATCACCTGGTTGCTCCGATGCTGGGACAATGGGGCTGACGGTCATGAACTACAAGGTAGTGAGGCCAAACAGCTGGGATCACTTGCTAGGGAAGGGGGAATTGACAAAGCAATAGCAAGAGAGAAACGGTCCCTCAGTCT
>JAOEHY010000349.1:0-21787 GCA_025447955.1 Psilopsiagon aurifrons | reverse complement strand
TTATTATTGGTGGTAGCAGTAGTGGTTTGTGTTATACCTTAGTTACTAAACTGATTTTATCTCAACCTGTGGGAGTTGCAATCTTTCAATTCTCCATGTAGCAAACTGTGTGGCTGATTTACAGCCTAAACGACGACATTGAGTCTTGCAAAATCTGTTTGAAGATCCTCCCAACTACGCTATTTTGTCATGAAATGAGTGATCTCCAGTCACTGAAAGAATGACCATCAAAGGTACTTGGGAGAACAGATTTAATATGAATTAATAACAGTGCCGCTGAAGAGTTTTCAATAGCAAGGTTCACTGTATTACTGGTCCAGTAAAACCAGACAGAGAAATTTCTATATTGTTAGGTGCTGCTTTTAAGCTAACCACAAGATATCGATCTCAGCAAGAGACCAGTTGCTTTATGGTATTTCTACATTTCCTGGTGAATGGATAAGCAAATGTTAGACAAACATATCTGAAGGAGGTGAATTACTATACTGCTAGATATTCTTCCTGGTGGTGAACTGATTCTGACCACATTTAGGCATAAGCAACTGAATGTGTCAAAGAAGCAGAGTTAAAAGAGTGCCTGCTTTGCTCGTAAAATCCAAGAACAAGCTGCTCAAACAGTGTACCATCCAGAAAGACAATACTGTTTAATCCTTACAGCCCTCTTCTCTCACTGCCACTGCTTTTGCTGAGGAAGGTGTCAGCTACTACAGTGAGGCAGAAGGAGATTTTACCCTGTCTTTCTTCATCCACCTAGAAGTCTACTTCCAGGTCTTCATTTTAATTAGGTTATTTTACCCTCATACAATTTTGCCTACATCTGGGAAGCTTTGAACCAGAGCTAATAAAATTGAATAATTTCTTACAAAGCTGATAAACACCTTTACTTCTTCACCATTTTTTACTTTTTTAAAAATTGTTTGCAAAGAAAAGGGAAAAAAAATCTCATTCTTGAAATTAAAATAAAGCAGAAGTTTTGAAGTATTTTTTCTTTGTCTCCTTTAACCATTCTGACAGAAATCCTGTTCTCTTTTTACAGTGGCAAGATGAAAATGTGGGTCATGTAAGTAGGTCCTTATCTAAACAGAAAGGACAAAACAAAGTCTTTTTGTGAGCCAAAGAGGGCAAAAGCACTTTTGCCAAGAAATTCCATTTCCCCAAGTAAAAATGCATGTGTTGGGATCTCAAGACCGCACACAAGCTTGATTAGTGCTGTGGTACTGATCATTTCAAAGATCTATTTCTTTTGCCAGATATTCCTTTCACTGAGCAACTTGGCTTTACCCTCTTGAATTCACTCAGTGCCACCTTTGCACTTTTCAGTGGGAGAAACAGCAGCAGATAGAAGGGAAATGTTTGTGTCACCTACACAAGGGTTTTGCTTATTTGGGTGCTTGAATTTGAGAGGAGACATAGTACACTCAGTGAGAGCCCTCATGTAAGGGTCCTGTGATGGTACCCTTGGTCCAACGTATACTGTTCCTCTGCTTCTTTGTAGGTGAGTCTGAAGCATCATCAAAATTTAAGGCTCAGTCTATGCTGAAGCCATGCAACACTTAGAGAGGTATCTCACTTCCATCAGTGCACACAACAACAAAACCACATCAATATAAGAAAGATTTTTAGTGGCCCATAACCAGCTCAAATATCCAGATCAGTACATGGATTTTAGAAAGGCTAGAATGTATCTTGAAAGGAAAGGAAAACAGAGGGAAGGAACTAAGTGGTGTTTAGCACAGTACATGGTAATTTACTTTGCCATGCAGTTCCCATTACTGTTAATAGGAATCAGATGGCTAAATCCCTATGCTAAAAATGTACTTTTAAATAGATAACTGCATGAATGCCAAGCACAAAGCATCAAGATACTGTAAACTACCAATGAGGAAGACTGAAATGCTGAAGACATTTACTGAACACATCAAGAAAGGTTATGGAAGGACTTAGGAAACTGGTGCAAAATTGTACTATGAGATCATTTTTGGGAAGTCATTCTCATATAAACTGCATAATGCTTTAGAGAACAAATTGTTCACTGGCTGAGAGCACAAGTCATCAAAGGCAGGGGAACAGCTGTGCTTCTCCAGAAGACCCAAGGAGAATGACGGACAGCTACAACAGGAATACACAACCTTGACTTGCTGACAAGGAATCATCGCAAGCATTTAGTGACAGGACAGAAAATGGCATGGCTATAGCTGCTGAGTCTATAAATGATTTGTTAGCCAGGCTTACTGGCCTAATGTCCTTCAGAAAACAGGGACAGTAGAAGAACTTTTCCTTGTAGAAGCATGTGGCAAATATATATTGCAAGATATATATATTTCAGTAAAATTTCAGAATGCAGAAGTGCCATTCAAAGCAATCACCTGAAATTTACTTAATTTTTTAAAATTAAAAGCAATATTTTGCTAATCGTATTCCTTATAGATACATATAAAGACAATAGATATATATTATTTCATTAGTGGTCAGCTCTGCTGAAACAAGAGATAGCAAATCTGCAACCTGAGTTCTATTAATGTTGATTAGTTAGTTGTTACATAAAACTGTTAATAAAACTGTTGCATTAATTTTTGTAGAATCATTAATCCCAGTCTGTAACAGGTGTTTGCATTACTGAAAAACATCAAAAAGTGAAACAAGGTTCAGGGTCTCTACAATAAGGACTGCCATGACAAGCAAAGTGAGAAATCAGTGCCAAAGTCCAGACATTTATTGTCTGAGGTACACAAAAGGAAAAGAATCAAAACAAAATAAAGTCTTCTGAAACTGAAATAGAGTTTCTGCACAAAGGAAAAAGAATAATCAAACTGTATCAAAACCCTTCTTTCAGAAACAGGATTTTGGATACACTCTCTGATTCTGCCAAGTAATCTTTCTTTGCTGGGATGAAAGAGTTGGTTCTGTTGTTCAGGTATGAGCTATGAATGATAGTTGCTTTTCTTGTCTTTGAACAAACAAACAGACATGGCTACAAAAAGGAAAGAGGTACATAAAGGTGGACGAAATACACCTTTTATTGAAGTTCTCAGGCTCCATAGCAGCTGTCAAGTTACAAACGGGCCTTTCTTGGACTGACAAAGGTGATCATGAAGCTCTTATCCTGAACTTTGTTTTGCAGATATCATCTGATATCTGTACTCTCCTTGCTCAGCCACACTCATCCAGACCATTTTGTCTTGCCTTTCATGGGATGCCAAGGGGTATCAGCCCACTTAGACGTCCAGTGGTACCATGAGACAAACCTGTTCTGGTGCTGTGGTACATTCAGCATGTCCTGCACCCCCTCTGCAGTCACCCCCATGTGCATGGGCTTATGCTCAGTCAGCAGTCAGAAAAGGAGGCCACAGCTCCAGTGATGAGGTCAAGCATGCTCCTGTGTGTGAGCACCAGTGCTGCTTTCCCACTAGTAAATTAAACAGACTGCTGCCACATTTCTTCTTTCTGAACATTTGATTCTGTCTGGCTTTGTCTTTCTCACAGGCACTGTGTCCACTTTCTCCATTCATTGCACAGGACCATGGGTGCTTACTTGGGTTCCATGTACTCCACACTTAAAACTGCAAGAGTTCTTAACCCTGCAAGATCCATACTTGGGTATCTGAGTCTGAGCGTCCTTGCTTCCAGTTCCCTCTCAATTGAACGTCAAAAGCCATTTAGTAAGCCAGTGACCGTGGTTCTTTCAAGCCAGTCAGAAATGAGTTGCCCTCAGAAACCATTCTTCCCTTTTTGTCCTCTCATCAGGATTTTGCAGTTTATCGTTTTTCATTTCTGTGGCTATTTAGAACTTGAGTCCTTTGTACTGATATGTCACTGCCACAGAAGTGGGCAGATTTGATTATCTTTCTCATCCTTGTCCATAATCTCATTTCAAACTCTGACCTCCCACGGGCACTTGCTCCTTTTGACATCAAAGCCAGCTCTTTATCACAGAAGTAGCTTAGCCTTTTGGCAAAATTATCGATTGCAGATGACTTATACGTTTACCCTGCTGTGATCTATCAAAAGCTGATCCTCTCTTTTGTTGCTTGCTTTAAAAATTAATTTGAATTTGTTACTGTCTCAAGCGGCTGGCTCTACGCTGGCTCCTAACTTCTCAAGAATTGCCTTCATCTCTCTTCTTTTGCATCCCCTACTTTCCTTATCCTCTACACCGTTATTGCACAGAATACCAAGGGTCCATATTTTTTCATCCAAACTTTGTAGCAGAGTGCAATTTCTGCCCATTTTAAGTATCTGCCTGTACTCAGCAGACTCGCTTTCCATGCTGTTTCCTGGAAAACAGCCCTCCTGTTGGAGAACAGGTAAGACCTCCCTCCAAACATGGGCATGACACTGGCTTTACTTCCTTTCTCAGTCTCTTCGATTTCTGTTGGAGGCATCTCAGGACAGGGAGTATCTCACCACCTGTATGAGCATGACCTGTGGCACAGTGATTCGGTTCTGGCAATATTTCTTGTGGCTAGAGTGATTCTGTTTGCTCTGCCATATATGCAAATGTCTCCTAGCAGGCTCAGCAGTATCACAAATGATAATTTATCACAATTGACAAGTTCCCACTTTTTTAGACAATAGGCCTAATTCATCTGGCTATGATCAGTTCCCTTTCCTAGTAGAATTTTTGTCTGTTTTGGACAGAAACCAATAAATCTTTTCTGGGGCTAATGATGCATTGAATGAATGCATCTGTTTACCAATGCCAACCTCTTCTATCAAATAAAATTACTTTCACTACTTTCATGTACCCAACAATTTTCTTAGACTTTTCCTGAAAGAGTAATGACAAGTTGGATACTGTAAGCCAAAAAATTAAATAGCTACCTTATGTTCTAGCTTCAAGATCTTATTTTAAGTAGCCTATTCTTCTAGTTTTAAGCAATTGCTCCTGACAGCCTTACCCTTTGGTGCTTTATTCAATTCAATTTCACTTACAGTGTTCTGCCTGCTCCCAAGGTATTAGGGAGTAAGTGACCACTGAATACAAGACTCATGAAATCAAGGTTGAGCTGCAGAGCAAAACACAGAGCAAAAAAAACCTTGGAACATTTTCTACCCCTTTGCACAACTAGACTAAAAAGTGGCATTTCCCCAGAATTAACTCAAACCCATATCTCAATCAGAATTTGTCTACACTTTCACGATTGGCATGGCTTTGTAGTGCCTGGTTGATGCCATTACAGAGAATGAAATGTGAGCTATGGGAACATGAAGCGTTAGTCCGTACATCTGATAAATCAGAACTCCATGGGAAGACATGCCTGCCTAGGAGGCATCACCTGCTGAGAGTGATACTGCAAACCATGTCCCCAGACTCCTCTATGTCTAACAATGACTGCTTAATTTAGCATACTTGTTATCATCTGCATTTTTTGTCAGAATACAGTTTTCTCTGTTACTACTTTGACTCAATTTTTGATAAAAATGGTGATGACACAATGTTGCAATAGTTGAGAATGCTAAAGCTTTAGGATTAAATAAGAACAGAGTCTAGCTGAGAATAGGTTTCAAAGGGCTTTACTGAATTAAGCCACAAATCTCATGCTCAAGTATGCAACCAAAATGAAATAACATGCTAACAATAAATGGAAGCCTTCTTAGTATCTCAAATCCTACAGTCACACATAGAGACGCCTACATAAAACTATGAAGTATCTCACTCTTTGGAGAAATAACAGGTATGTGAATGGACCTTTTGGCCAAGTGTAATATCTGTGAAAATGAAGATATAAAAAGTAATTATATTTACATGCATTTATGGCAAGAAAAGGACGAACACGCAAATGTGCACATTACCGAGAATATTTCCTCCCTTCTCTTAATGTGTTGGTTGTCTTCACTGAACTAAAGTTCTTTCAGAGAGGAGAACCTGTCTACACAAAAATACAGGGCTCTGCACAGTGTGTCCTTTATTTGATAGTCTTTAGGTCTCTGATACAAGACAAATGCAATTAACTGAACATCACTTGGAAGAAACAGTAGAACTTACTGTAACTTATTAAATGGTGTAACTTCTTAGTTACAAAAGTTCCAAAACCTTGAAAAATTAGAAAACTTATGATTTCATTCTGGATATTGAGAGCAGATTCTGAGTGTAGGTTATACATTAAATGGCTTGTTATGCTTTTCCAAACTTGGCTTTTCAGCTCAAATTCTGTGACTTTTCTTCTCTTTTACATTACTAACATAAATAATCCAGGCACTAGACACAACCATCCCATTCTTACCAGTTTCCAAAGGTTATACTATAATCAAGTTCTGACATTTAACATGACACACATAATTTCAGACCATTACAGTTCTGGGTTAAGACCAAAACTGATTTATAAGAGGTAAAAGTTAGGCTCTTTATACATAATTGCACCCTCAGGAATAAAACAAAGCATAATAAGGTGATAAGGTGTAAATTAGACTAAAATATATGCTCACCTCTCAGGTTCTTTACAGCTTCAAAGCAAAACCCATTGAAAGTAAATGATTTTTTTCTGAATTTAGTGACATTTGGGTTCAACATCAATATAAAATATTTTCTACATTATTTTAATGGATTTAATTGCATCCAGGGAAAATAAGGGGTCCTAATATTTTTTAATTAGACTACTACATGCACACTGATAAATTAGACAAAAAAGATGATTTAACAGATTTTTTTTTCCTTTCTCCTTCCAGATAAGGAGTCAAGTAAAGTATGACAGTCATTAAAGAGCATCAATCAAACACTTGATAGCTTTGGGTGCAGATACATCCATTGTATGTTTCCCATTTCACTCTGGAATTTTTTCCTCTGGACAACAACACTGAAAATTATCAACTTACACTTCAGCTTCCCTCATGACATTAAAATTCAGGCACAAACTGACAAAGTTTAAAATGCCTGTCTTTGGTGGCATTTGGATGCTTAAGCAGTCTCAGCATTAGCATGCATCAGTAGCAATCATTACCAGCACTGCTGGTCAGATTGGTGCAGGCACAGAAAGGTTTTGCCATCACACCCAGAACAGTGGGGCTTTCAACATGCGCTGAGAGCACACTTGTGATCATGTGCCCATACTTTGTTGCTGGCTGTGCTGATTCCCAGCAGATGCTGCCAATTGTATCTGAAAGCTTTGCATTTCCAGGCTAAAAGCAGCTTTTAAAGCTTCCCATAGAGTGCTGGTCTACCTTTCCAAAACCACCCTTTGACAACAGGAAAATTGAAGTATCCTAGCTGTAGGACACCTTCCAGGTTCACAGCATGATCCCAAATTGATTGCACCTCAACAGCACTAGTGTCAGCAGCAGCAGGAAACTACATGACTAATCTTTGGTTGCAAACAGAGGTAAACATCAATGCAGAGTACAGCCCCTGATGCAAAATGTGCTGTCATGGTATATGTGAAGCAAGTCATGGTGTTGGCTAGAAGTACAAAGGGTCAGCAGAGAGCTCCCATGTGATGGCACACTTCTGCTGTTGCAGCCTCCACCTCTTGATGTGGGAATTACTGAGCACCCTGTGGCAAGATTAGAAGTGATACAGTAGGTAAAAAAGAGGTTCCTGCATCTGTCTGAATGCAAAACTGTGAGATCCAAGAGCTAGATAATGTTTACAGATGACTCGAGATGAAGCAGCACTCAGTTCCCAGTCTTGCAGGCTGCCATTTGATATCTGCTTTCACCAAACCTCTGGTCTCTCAGCTAGAGATTGCTGATCCCTTCCTTTGCATATTTCTTCATGGCACAGTGGATCATGATGCATGCTGCAGGGGCACTGAAGCTCAGAGTGGTCAGAAAGCTAAAAGCGGGACAGTCCAAGCCACACAGATATAAGAGATTTGATTTACTGTGCCTTTGGGTCAGTATCTCTGCTCTGTGCTGTGTGGTCAGCACTAACTCTTTTGAATAAACGTAGCTGTGTCCTAGGCAACGTGTGAACATGATTGCTAATTAAATGAAAAAAAAATGCATTTATATATTTTATGTAATTCCAGTCAGATAGCAACTAATTGCTGGTTTTTTTTCTCAGTGGAAAAAGAGATTTCAATATCATGTTACAGAAGAATTAGAGCACTGAAGTAGTGAATATGTTTATGTGTGTTAGCTATGTTTGTCGTAGATATTTATAAAAAAATTAATTACCAGGAGAAACAGATCTAACAATCTAATACTTTAAAACCTATTCCTTCTAGCTTGATTTTCCTTATGAGAGAATTTCCCCTTTTGGGGATGGAGCAATGAGCACCTGCAGTGGTTTAAGCTGCAACTCATGCAGTTTGCTCATTCACCCCCCCTTCTTTCTCCACCCCCCACCCCACTCCTGGAGAGGATGGGGGGAAGAATCAGAAGAATGTAACTCCCACAGGTTGACATAAGAACAGTCCCATAACTAAAGTATAACAAAAACCACTACTGCTACCGCCAATAATAATGATGGCCAGGGAAATACAAGGGAAGAGAATACTTGCCACCAGATAACCAAGCTGTGAACTGACTCTTACTGGTCCCTGCCCCTTGTTTTTACATCCTGGGCATGATGTGCTGTGGTATGGAATACCTCTTTGGTCAGTTTGGGTCAGGTGTCCTGTCTCTGCTTCCTCCCGACTTCCCCTCCTCCCCTGCAGAGCATGAGGCTCAGAAAGTCCTTGGTCAGACCAAAACATTACTAAGCAGTAACTGAAAACATCAGTGATATCAGCGCTGTTCCCAGTCTGAAAGTCAAAAACACAGTACTGCACCACCTACCAAGAAGGAGAAAAATGACTGCTACTGCTGAAGCCAGGACACCATCCTTAGGAAAATAAGTTCGAAAACTCTGTAGTTTAAACACTCTCAGATTTTTTGAAGCCAAATAATCGATTCATTACGGCATTTTCAAAATATCTTTGAAAGTTCTAATAAATGTTTAAATAAAATAAAAGAGTTATATTAACATTTATTTAATATGAGTGCCTAGGGAGTGGAAACTTAGTGACACTCACTTTATCACTCAAGCTTTTCCTTATTTTTTTCATGTTTGTCAGCAGCATTGAGCCACATGATATTGGCATGAGATGCTAACTTTTTACAAATTTATTCTGAAACAAAATAGTGTTGCCAAGCCTTTTGTGCCTATGTCAAATTAATTCTAACCCTTCCTCTCACTCCTCCCACTGAAAACATGTGGTTATACTAAACTAGCCATTTTTTCCTGAAGGACATTACAGCCCCTTGAGGTGCAATGCCTCTCACAGGTGTTTTCCTTCCCCTTTCCAAGTTGTTTCACCACAGGCTGCCTCCTGTTTAGTGTAACTTGCAAAGTTACTGGAGAATGACTCAGAAGATTCTCTTGAACAACTTAATTTTAGGTTCTACTTTTATAATAGCAGATATATTTCTGCAACTATCATTTGAGAAGAGTGTGTGGGTGTGCATATACATGTATGTTTCTTTTTTCTTTTGGGTGTTTACTTTGCAAGAAGGCAAGTACTGCTAAGCTACTTCACCAGATCCTGGGCCTGGTTCTTGGGCTGTACTCTTTGCAGATGGAGCCAAATCAAATATTTCGTGGACCTCAAAAGCCAACAGAGTTGACTAAAAAGGATTTAGGAATGCTTTTGGGGGAAGTTACCAGACGGTCTTGCTTAGTTGATCTCCTTAAGAGTTCATAACCCAATCTTATGCTCATGAGAAGGGGCTTCAGTCTTTGTGAATTGCAGAAATAAAACCTCCAAGAATTCCAGGATAACAGGAATCCCAGGCCTTGCTTTCCCTTCATTTTGACCTTAATTTTTCTTTTAAAGGGACTTCAATTTTCAACACACAATCAACAGATAGATCAGATCATCCTTTTCAATATTGGCTGGGAAAGTGCCTGTGGCTTTCTGCAATATATGCACACAGTCACGCATGCTACAGCACTCCAAATGTATATAGTTTATTTTTTCAGTTTTACCACTTAATTCTTAGTTTTCAATGATTAGGAAAAGAATTGAAGAGAAGTATTAGTCTGCTATATGTGGCAGTCTGCAGCTACATTCATGTAATAAATTTGGGTCTGTAAGGCAGAAACAGGCTATTAAGTTTCCTCTTCCAGCAATATCTTTGGTCATCATTATAGGCTGAATTTCTTTAAAGGAACCTAAAAGACTTTGCTGCCCAAATCTCAATGAAATTAAGTAAAATGTGTGCACTTAATGCATATGATTTCTCTTTAAAAGTCTCATATATAATAAATAAGACACTACCAACACTACTGTACCAACTACTGCTGCCTAATATCATTAGTGTTTGATTTCTCAGAGGGCCATGATGACAGAACTGAGTCTCATCTTAGGGTGGCTTTCAGAAAGAGGAGAAGAGGTTAGTGACCTTACCTGAGTGTGTGACTTTGCATACTTAAGAGGCAAAGTAGATAAAAGTTTGTTAAATGACAAATATATTACCTTTTTCCTTGCAGACTGGAGTGCATTCCCCTTGATGGGAAAGGAAATTGTGATGGGAATCTGGGAGATCCTGAAATCTTAATGCAGCAATTGGACTTCTGAATAGCAGCTCACAGCAAGCCAGAGCTGAGCAGCAGCTCACTGCTTATTAAAGTGTTAGAGGAGTGCTGAATACTAGGCACAGAAATTACATTTTTTTTTGGGGGGGGGGGCATAATTTATTTCTTTTTGGCAGCCACTGACCCAGAATTTCCACTTGTATGCATTTTGGATTTGTACACTGCGTGGAACAGCACTGAAGTCTTCCATTTCCTTAACTAGTGTATTTTGGTTCAGTGATTTCAATTGTGTGTCACTTTGCTTATTTGCTTTGATTTGCTTCAAAGCATGATTCCCTTTGGGGTCCCTTGCCTCCTTTCAGCTGAATAAACTGTAGCCATGGTCTCTCATTGTAAACTAGGTATAGATAAAGTGACATTTCCCAAAGCAACCATATCTGCAGATTTCTTGTTCCAGAATGAAACTACCACACAGTTAAAGTAATATTTGATTTGCATTTCTAATAATTATTTGTTTTCCAAAGAGCTATATCACTTCTTGTTTCAGAGGGTGGTTGTTTTCTTTTCACAGACTGCTTTGGTGGCATCACCTCCCCATCTTCTCCACTTCACTAACCTATTCTTAGAAGTATATGATATTTCATGGGTTTTCTGAGTGCAAGGGCTCATTAACTAGTTAGAGAAGGAAAAAATAAAAAGCTTCCAGTAATCAAGCACTTTTGGACAGGAAACAGGTTAAAAGTTATTGTCAAAGTATTTCAAACTAACTCCAGAAATGCAACTAATAAAAATCAAGGTGTTTGCTAATTTAACTTAGAAAAAACAAATCTGGACATCTGTTTTAAATAAGTGGAATAGAATCCAGCATCTTCAGCCTACCCATCTGTTGCCCTGTCTCCAGGTGCAGCAGCCTCTGTTCTGAACAAGGTGTAAAAGAAATGAAGGCAAATCAAGACATGAGCCCTGAGAATACACCTGCCCAGTGCACAATAGAAATCTTTTCTCTTCACTGATCCCTTGAAGTCTTGGTAAGCTTTGGTTGCTGTGGTTGTCTTAGCACAGTCTTCCAGGCGTTATGGGCTGTGCATAACTTATTTTCTTTTCCTTGGTTCACAAAAGATGACATGAATAAGGGATACATATTTTTACAAGCATTAGGGTCAGAAAGGACTACCGCAACGATTCCACCCCAGCCCCTGTACCTTCTGGACACAGCATTTCACCCAGAGAGTAGATTAAATTTTATCTCCTAGAAGGATTTTGAATTTTATTTTAAAGATCTAAACCCATGTTGAGTCCTTGCTGTCCTATGCCCCTTCAACCCTTTTAGATGACTGTTACTTTGTTCAACTATGCCCTCTGCTAGAAAGCTATGACTTATTTCAAGGCTCGATTTGTGTGAATTTTTGCCATAGATCTTGTCAGATCTTCGTCAACAAGCTTGGAAAGCCCCTGCTTTGGAACTCTTTTCCATGTATAAGTACCTAGACATAATGATCAAGCCACCTCTCAGACTTCTCTCCGATAAGCTGAAGTGATTGAACTCTCAAAGCCTCACATAGTACAACTTATTTTCCAGCTGCTGGATCAAACCTCCCCAACCTTTCATCTCTGTCACTGTTATTAGGTTGCACTGCTACCCTGGAATGTGGGAGGGCTCTTCAAAGGATTTTTGGCTGACCACCTGATATCCACACTGAAGCACTGTCTGAGAGAATTTTGATATTTCTTTTGATTCAGATCTAGGCTTTAAGAACCTGAGAGCTACGGCTGCTTTAGAGCTCAACAATGGCTTTGCCACAAGTGAGCAGGAGAGCAGTTCATTGTTTTGTAAGGCAGATGAGCTTCTAGGTTTCTCTCTCCTATGCAGAACATATTCCTGACATACTTTGTTTTCTCCCTCTGCTGTAGCAAATGAAGCTGTGAACAAATGTGTGTAAGGAACAACATCCAAGCTCTGCTTACACCTCCATCGTATGTATGAAGAAGGAAATGCAGCAGCCCCTAAGAAGTTCCTCTCTTCTATAGCTTACAAGCTCTAATCTAAAAAACTTACAACAAGGAACAAGAACATAAATACGAAAATGTGCACATACACTTCTTTGTTCATCACTTAACATTTCTATACAAAGAAGTGTGACCATGATCAATAATTTTCTAAAGACTTTCTTGCTAAATGAGGGTTTAATGCATTTTCAGTGAAATTTCATACCATTCCTTTTTGGGGGTGTACCCCAAAGTTCACAAATATGCATGTCTTTCCATTCACTTCAGTGAGTTCTTATCAATTTCTTATGTTATGAGGGTTTAACCTTTTAAACTTATAATTGAATTGGTTAGTTATTTTGTGCTATGCTGATACCATTTCTAAACTAGATAGGGTGCTTATTAAACTCATTTTACAGACCTTCTAGTGAACTGTATCCTAATTTACAAGGAAGTAATGCTATAATTTAAGAAATAGTTGACCATTTATCAATGTTTTACATACTTTTCAAAGAATGAGTAGGCTTAAGGGAGAATAGAAATGATTGAGATGAAACAATGAAATACATTGTATATAGGTTCCTGTACATTTATAGGTATGCTAATTAATAAAATTACAGCTATGAACATAATTAATAAAAACCAAAAATAAAAACTTAAGTGTTAGCTGTGATTTTCTCACATCTTCATTGTAAACTTCAAACACTCTCACATGGATTACAATTTCTCAACTCGGGTCTAGGGTTACAGACATTTTAGGTAAGGAAACAAAACAGAGCATCTTTACACACAACCTTGCTTGACAGGGTTTTAATATATTTCACACACACACAGGCTCACAGTAGCAGATCAGCACCATGTTTATTTCCTCGCCTCACAGATGGAGTATGTTTTTCTCACCTTTTCACATGATGCAGCACATCCCAAGAGAGATTTAAACCTCTCTTCCATGGCTCCCATGTTCATTTATCAGCACCTGGCTCTGTTGTCTTAAGTCACCTCTAAGAAGGTGGACTGAATATCAATTTGTAATAAGTAGCAAGAATTTGTTGCTGTCAAGATGTCACAGTGAAAAATTAGTAGCTGGTTTTACCAGACATCTCTGAAATTTAAGTAGCCTACCCAACTGTCCTCAGCCACAAAGAAAGAATTTTATGTCACCAGAGTTCTGCTGTCTGTGTTTGGCATGTGTCACCCCTCAGCTCTCAATGCAATCCTTTGAAGAGGCTTGTTCTGCTTTGTGAAGCTCACTGTTGAATCTGCAGTATCCAAACAGTATGATGAGAGTGTCAAAACTCAGTACTGATAAGGTAGAAACTTTCTGAACAAACTTGTGCTGCTCACATCAAAGCCCATTTTGGCACAAAGGAATACGTAAACAGAGAAAAGGAAATCAGTTGCCCCTTAGAGTCTAGCAGGAGCTCACAATTTGCAAAGTTCTGTCCATCAGTGTCTCATGAGTGGAGGTGAATTCACCTTCCCCACATCCAAGCATTATGGGGATGGGCTGAAGAACAGCTGATGACTTGTCCAAAGCTTAGGTGCAAGAGAATCATATACCACCCAAACAAAGCAGTAGAATTCATGTGGGTAGCAATGCATAGGATCCTGCAGTATTTGGCTATAAGTCTTCTTGGACTATTCTGTTACTGGCCATAGCTTTCGGAAGAGTACCCATGCAGCTTGCAGTAAACAGCTGGAGATCTGACCTCCCATTCTTCTAAAGAACAAAGGCAAATTTGGATCCACAGTCCACAGATGGTGTCTGCAAGGTCTAGTGCAGGAGCTCTGATTCATCAACTTCCAAACTCTCCCACATACAGCCCTCTCTGCTATTCCATGTGACTTATCTTAGTTCATGTTCTATCAATTCTTAATATCATAAATACAACAATAATAAACCCTGGATACATTTAGTCTCTATAAAGATTGCAGTCACATAGCAAACATAATAAAAAAGTTTGGTTATTACAGCAGCAGCATAACAATTTGCATTCTAGATCCCCGTCCTTATTACTTATAACCTTCAGGTGTTCAAAGAGCTGCCTCATACTGAGCTATTAATTCCATATTTAGGCACCTTGACTTTAAATGTACTGAGTACCTCTTGGCTCTGATGAATTTCAAACAGCATTCAGATTAAAAAGATTGCATGAATTTCTCTTTTGTTTTTTTTTTTTAAGTCTCTGGGTCTGTCCTTGAAGGTAGGGCAACCTCTTTATATGTTCACATTGTGTTTAATAATATACTACTAATCTTTCCCTTATAATAATGCCAATAATAATAACATTGAAATGAGTAGGGGGTATAATATTTTTTTTTAAAAAGGAGGAGAATGGCCCAATTAGCTATTCAAAAGTTACCAGAGTCAAGGTTTCACAAGAAATACAGAATTTCCTATTGAAACAAAGCCAGGGTCATTAAGAACTGAGTTGCAATATAAACATGCAGATAGACAGGTGTGTGATTATATACATTAGCTCTTACATTTCAGGTTTTGTTAAAGGTCAATCACACTAATGTTTACATATTTAGCAGTTACTTGGCACTTAATGCTTTCAGACTGATTTGAAATTGCAGACCACAATTGTACTGTTTTGTAATGCTCTTATTCATTTGTTACACACAAGAAAACTGGATCTTCTCAATAAACTACAGAATACTGGTGTTGTGGCTTTACAGTAACTGTCAAAGTAGGAAGGTTGCATTTTCAGGTATCTGCTGTGTAGAGGGAACCATCACATGTAGATGATGAGTACCTGGATACAAAGATGTGGACAAAAAATTTGAAAACACTTGGGTATTGATGAAACTCCTATGTAGCTACTAAGGCGTAATTCTCAAGAGCTTCAAAACAAACAGTGAAGGAAGACGAATTGCCTGCAGTCACCCAGAGAGCTGTTACAGGACAAACAGACCAGAAGAAAATGTTGAGCAGGCAACTGAGACAAGTTCTCAGATTTTTTTTTTCATTGGAAATACTTTTTAATTGCCCTCTTCCGTGAATCTTGACAAAGAAGGGAATTAAGTTATGCAGAAAAATGGAAGACAGGAAAAGAAGGTCAAAAGGAAGAAACAGGAAGAAAAGGAGGAAAAGAGGACGAGAGAGTGAGAATGTAAGAAAATATCACATATCTGAAAGACATTAATGTGACGAGCAGGTAGGTCTTTTCCAACTTCTGCTTCAGCAGCACAGAGTTTAGTGTGATCTTCAGATAGAAGATGCACCAAGGACTTTGTAGTGCTGGGCTCTAAGCTTTGTTTTTCACTTCAGTTTTCCAGAAAACATTCAGGTAGCACTCATTTTTTTTTTCATGATGGAGGTTTTTTCCTCTGTGGTTTGGGCCTGCTCTAAAATCAATACATTTTAGGATAAATTAATAAACTCTAATTCATTTTAGGTCCTTTTAGTTCAAAAGCCACAATCTTGCAAGGAGCAAAATCTAAATGCCCAATTAATATCAGGCTGAAATTCTGATTAAGTGACCTGCAATTCGCCTTTCTGCCCTCACACTCATTTTCCATGGATAATTATTAAAGTCCCATTTCAACTGATCATCTTTTGACCCAAATACAATGTACAGCTTTGACAACTTTATACTTAAAAGGAACTTGAAAACAAAATAAATAACATTTATTTTAATAACATACATTATACAGGCAATATTTCATAGAATTAAAAATTATAATTTTTGGAAAAGGATTAGCTGGAGATACATTGATTAAGCAACAAGGAGGCAGTTATCTTTCAGAAGTAATCTACTAGGAGTATGATGGACTCTGCTGAACCTAAGTATATGGCCAAGTCCCAGACAAAACCTACACAGAGTACTAAGACCCACTCAGAGCAATGATAGACTTAAACTTTATAGAATTGGAAGCAGAAATTAAAAAGCCATTGCTCAGATGGGGAACTGATCTCTTGCCTCTTGTACTCATATTTATTTTTTTTTTTTCCCAAAAGAAATGCTGGAGGCTTTCTGAACAACAGGAAATGTGCAATTTCTTTCTCTAACATACATCTATGCTTTGTTTTCTGTTTTCTTATTCTTGTTGACAGAACCCTTCATTATGCTCTTAAAGAATCATTTTATGTTTATTTGTACAGTCTGTACAGATCTGGGGACTTGTTTTATAAATTGCCAGAGAGATTGTCTTTTTTTAATAAAAGTTTATTACACTTTGATTGATTTCCCTGATAGCGATTGTGTGTATGCCTGGGTTATGGTTACCCATTTTTGGTAACTGCAAATTATTATAACTAGTGTACCAGAGGAGCACTATAACTGTTAGGAATTGACAATGCAAAATGTTTCTCAGCTTTATTTTTCAATGCAGATGTTCCCATGAAAAATCATTGAGGGCTAGTCTGACAGAGTCCTTATTTATTAATTCATGGAAGTTTGCAAAAATAAGTCACGAGGGTGAAGCAGCACAAATGTGAGACTGAGCTCAGCCGCCTGATCATATTACCACAAATTAACAAATCGCTTTACATCGTCTGAACTGTGCTGGGGATGTTAAATGTATCCATAGGCAAACATTTACTCACAACAAATATATTTATATTTAAAATGTTGGCTTATCTTAGTACATAGTGAAAGAAGCTTACACTAAACAAAATACATTCACATCTTCCATAAGCTAAAAGCATAGGTAGATACAGTTCCTGTGACTCTGCTGATGTTTGGTAACTTGCTAAACAGCAGTGATTTGAACAGGCTTCAGAAACACAGGCAGAATGCCTTTTTTGGGGGGGTTTCTTACTATAAAGCACTATATTATTTACCATTAGTTGCAATTGTTCTGGATAAGATTAAAATCGCCCTGAGTTTCATCACTTGGTAAGTCAATTTTTAACTCCCAGCAGAGTTCCTATCTTTAACTCAAGTAATGTACTTTAAAACTGGAAATGGCTTTTTAGTGGGGCAGAAAGGGTTGAAATGAAATGTTTCAATGAAACCTGAGGTTTGTGTTATTCCCTCAGTGCTAGTGCTGCTTCTCATATTGCCTGTGGGGACAGACAGATTAGATAGATACACTGAGCACACTCCATAGAGACGTTTAGGGGAGGATCTTTAAAACAGCCTATTCTTGACCTCCATCACTTCACCTACTCTATGCACAACCTATCATATCTCAATAAAGACTATGACCACTGGTTATTTTACAGCTAAATATTCATACTTGCTGAAGGGCATAACTGAGCTGGCAAGCTTTATCATGAAGACAAAGAAACTGGCAACACTCATTCAGCAACCTTTGGTGAATGGTGGCAAGGCAGTATGACTTCAGCTGCTGAAAGGACAAAGCTGCCTGGTCCTGCTAGGAAGAGATAGGAATAAAGCCATGAAACTAGTGAACAGTAGAGGAGCTGGAAAGCAAGGTTATGTTGTCCTTCTCTTGTTGAGATAGTCCTGGATTTTAATTCTCTGTCCTGCCTCCTGCACAGTCAATAGTGGCCATCACACAAGGTTAAAACTGATTTTCTGCTCTGAAAAAGCCCCAGTGAGCCACCCTTGTGCCTTCCGGTAGTAATTATCAGGATTTGACTTTGAAGTTGGCTTTTCTTTAAGCAGGGCAGACCATGACCTCCACAGGTCCCTTCCAACAGAAACTACTGCACCACTCTATGAATCTGTCCCAGTCATTCCCCTACAGTATTTGGCACCAAGAAATGGATATGGCACTGCAGTGCCCTGTGCCAGTCATGGTACCATGAAAGCACCCCAGCACCAGGAGCATGGGGTGAAAACTGACATTTTTTTGGGTTAGATTCAACCTGCATCTGGTCCCCCTTAGAAGGAAGATCTCTTCAGATAGCAGAGAAATTGCCATACTGCAGAAAACACACAAGATTGGCCAGTTCAATATGGTTTTACGTAGCTTTGTTTCGTTTCTTCAAAAGGCATTTTTTTCCGTTGTTCTTATACCTCATCCCCCTTCATAACAGAGATAACATTCAGTTATATGGCATGTTGTAGGTAACACATGCCTGTGCTATCGTGTGTGGGCACTCCTCTGCTTTCTGAGTCTTCCAAGGCCTTCCAGAGCTTTTTTTTTATCTACCAGCCAGCATTTGGTACACAGTCTGGAAATTATTTCACTGCCAAAAGTGTGCAAGGGAGGTGGAAGGCAATCTGTGGGCTTCTGCTAGAGCAAACACAAAGAGCCATTCTCTCATCTAGTAAAACAATAAGATTAGTCCTTTTATCATTAATTTTTTTCTCTCCTTCACTGCTTTGTAAACACTGCTTGTATGACTTTGCCTCTTATCGTCTGCAAACTGAATCTGCTTTTGTTGAAGCAGTGTCAATCACAAGGGTTTTTGTGCTTATATACTTAGTGATATGACTGATTGAAAAAGAAGACAGGCTTTCATTTGGATCTCCAGTATGTGACATACTCACTGGTAGAAACACAAGGGGGGAAGAAAACAAAGAGGGTGATTTGGTAAAGCATAACCCAAAGTTCAGTTGCTCTGTCAAGAAGATTAAGATTAAACTGAAGGAGGTCAAAGCTATTAACTTTTAGACTACAGGGTATATAACAAGTTAGCATCTAGTTAGATATTGTCTTTCTAATTAGAGAGAACTTGTCCTAACTTTTTATGCAAACATTAGCCTTAGCAAAAGCCTGGGTGGTCTCAGCATTGTAACCCAGTGGACATATTTGATCCACATCTCCCTGAAAAAATGTCTTCTATGACCAAGCTCACATTTAAATTGTAAATAAGTCTCTTGATTCCTTTCTGCCAACTGTGACAGCATTTGAAAAGGGAAAACTGCACAGTGATACTTCTGGGCTTGCTTTAAATTCCTTTTCCCAAATGCCAAATTCTTCTTCACACCATACACTTTGTGACAATCTTATTTATGTTCAGCTCTTTGGACCAGCAAGAAGATTACTGCAGCCACCAGTAAGGAACACAGACATGACTTGTTTGTTAATTAAATCCCATAGCAAGACTGACTCTTACGTAAGTCAGATGTTTATTTATGGAACATCCTTCACTTTTTCAAGACATATTATTCTCTAATTTTACAGTGCTCTCTCTACAGCTTCTTGTTCTAAATCCAATGGCAAGTGAAGTAGGATGTGTTACCAAAGGAAAATAAATTGGATGATAGATAGCAGTAAGCAGGGTTAGCCTTTGGAAGGTGATTTGGTTAAGCCTTTAGTGGCACTGACCCAGACAGGTAGCACAATGACTGTGTTTTAACATATTGCAGACAGACCTGGTGTGGTGGGTTGGGCTGACCTTCACTGGATGCCAGGTGCCACTAAGCCATTCTACTCTTTCCCTCCTCAACAGGGCAGAATGGGATAGGGCAGAAAATGAATAAAATCAGATGGAAAAAACCTTATAGAACAAAATAAAAGCAATTTAATAAAGTAAAACCAAAGGCCAGGCATGGAAGCAAAGGAAAACAAGATTTATTCTCTATTTCCCATCAGCAGATGATGTCCAACCACTTCCTGAAAAGTAAGGGTTCAGTATACATAAGTGGTTGCTTCAGAAGACAATGTCATAATAAACTAATGTCCCCCCTCCTCCTCCTTTCTCTTAGCTTTTATTACTGAGCAGTCATCATAGACTATGGAATAGTCTCTTTGATCATTTTGGGTCAGATGTCCTGGCTGTGTCCCATTCCAAGATCCTAGCCCCATTTTACTGGTGAGCTGGTGAGGGGGGGATGTTGGAGATACAGTCTTGATGATGAGGGAGCACTGCTCAGCAGTAGCCAAAGCACCAGTGTGTTACCAACAGAAAGCACAGCCCTATGAGAGAAATGGGGAAAATTGACTCCTTCTGAGCTAGGCGCACTACAGCTTGTTAATCTCTTCCTACACTGCATTAGCATATCTTCTGAGGATGAATAAATTTTGCCTTGGTATGTGACCAGCATAAACACCCATCTCGTACAAGGGGATAGTTGAGTGCAAGAAGAGTGAGCTTGTGGCCACCTTCCAGTAGGGTGTTGCTATTTCCAGTGTGATCTACCATTAGTCCAGACCTTAATTTCTGTAAAACACCTGCTTTCCATAGGTTGGACTTCTACAAGGGGATTCATAAACATTTACAGGGAAATGATCATGTAAATTTTGAACTAGAAATAATCCTCAGAAATTAGTTTTGGCTGCTCTACTAAATTTGAACCATAGGTTTTCCTCTCCTGCAAGAATGTGAAAGCTGGAGAGGGCTATGTTCAGAAAGCTGTCCTACGGAAAAGTTTTTCTGATCCACTGCAGTCTCCATCATCTCTATTTAACATGGTGGTTTGCACCATTAGAGGAAATCTCACATATAAAACCATGATTTAAACACCATCATATTGCAATGAAAAAACAAAGTTCTTTGATTAATCAGTTACAGCCCAGTAGCATTTTTAAGCCCAAAGAAAAGCCCCTCAGAATGAAGCACTTAATACTGATACCACCTGAACTTTTAAAACTTACTGCAGTCCTTTGGTATCAGAAAGGCACCGTGTGTTAAATTCTCACCCTTCCTTTGGAGTGCAGCATACTGGGTACAACAAGGGTCACCAGAGCTTTTCAGGCCCAGTTGCAGAAGAGTTACATGTGGCTGCCTCACCACTCTGACTCTTTCTGCCTAAGCTCTGTGACTATCACCCATCTATCACCCCATGTCCACTGGCACAACAACATTGCCACCATGAGTAGCAAAACTGATTTGCCCAGTGCTCATTTTGGTAGATGTTTGTGAAAAGACGTGTCACATTTCCATTTCTTCAGTTGATCACATTTGCATGGTTAAGCGCACTAGTCTTCTGATAAAATAGCTAATACAAAAAATTTTCAGGGAGAAGAGTTTCCTTCAAACAGACAAATAGAAACTTGTTATTTTGGAAGGATCAGAATGGTTTATATTCAGCTTTTTGAAAGAAACAATAATAAAATGTAGCAAAGACTGAAATGGTTTCATAAAATATTTGGCATTAGAATGTCTACATTATTCATCAAAATGTCATTTCACAAATCTCTGTTTTCCAAGAGGTGCATTTGCTTGAGCATTTAGAGGCTATAGAAAAATATCATTTTATTGTTATTAATTATAATGATAGTCCTAAAGCAAAAGGTCATTTTCTGAAAAGCAGGTTTCAGTGAGAAATTCAATTAATTTTTGACAATGTAAGTTGGCTCATTCTATTGAACATTGATCTAATTTGAAACTTGGAATCATAGCCACACATTAAAAAAAAAAAAAAGAGTTTCAAATTAAGAAATACACAAGTGTTATTTTAAGTAAGTGTGTCGTGGTTTAAGCTGTAAATCAGCCACGCAGTTTGTTAACTCACCTCCCCCTCCTAAAAGAGCTGCCTCGGT
>JAOEHY010000347.1:14758-38372 GCA_025447955.1 Psilopsiagon aurifrons | reverse complement strand
CCAAACAAACAAAACAAAAAAAAAAAACCCACAAAAAAAAAACCCACCAAAAAAAAAACCCACCAAAAAAAAAACCCACCCAACTCTTTTGTAAATGGAATTTTGTCCATGGGGAAAAAAGGACATGCCTTGAAACCTATTTAAAAAAAAATGTTCAAAACATGAATCCTTAAAATTGTTAGCGCAATTTGATCATCAAAGTTCTGTTAGGCAAGGACCTTATTTTTGCAGTAGAAATACAGGAGCACCCTGCCTGCCCTAAGCAAACCCACTTGGGGGCACAGGATCTGCATGGCAAAGCCAATACCCTGAGCATGGTGGTGTGGCTGACGCTCCCCCTCTTCCCAGACAGAGCAGATCCTCCAAGCTCAACTGATGCACGAGGAAAATGCCATAACCGTTGCTGAGGCCTCCGTATAACCAAACACCCCCAGCACTGCAGTGCAAAGAACAACCTGAGGTAAGATAGAATTATTCATTGTCTCTTTCCAAAATGGGCCTGCTCATGTAAAATGGGATGTGTAGGGAGTGTCTGGCAGCACGGAGGCTATATATGGTTTTGCTGGCACTAAGTCTTAGTTTGCCTAGCATATCTCCAGACAAGTCTACCAATCCAATCCAACACTGGTGCACAGACACTGGAGAGCACCAACTAAGAATTCCCTGTATAACACATATTTTGTAAAACTGCCAGCATCAAGATTAAAACGTGCTTAGCCTCAGGGAAGGAGGCTCAGAGTTGTGTTCAGGATTGGAGCTGGGCTTAGAGCATGGCCAACTGCCTTCAAACCTATGGTTACCTCCACAAGGTGATGGAGGTCTCAGAAATACTACTTTTTTTATCAGTTCATCAACTTAGATGGAGATACATCCTGTAAGAGGCTTTCCCAGGGAAAACGTTACTGGGCAGGAAATTGCATCAAGCAAGACACTGGGAGAGCAGCTAATCCTCAGTCTAAAGAAGATCATCTACCACAGCTCATACAAAAAACAGACATTACAAATACTTAAATTCTAAAATTAGCCTCAACCCCATTTGAGATTTATGCTGCTCCATCAAAGAATCTCCTTCTGCAGAAGAGCTCCACAAACCAGAAGGCTGCTGCAACCACCCTCCGCCCATTCCAAGAAGATGGGTCCCAAGTTCCTGATGCAGATCTCTAATGCCTTCCCTAGGGAGCACAAGACAACATTGCATGCCTTGGATTAACAGCTCCCTAGTGGCACAAGGCTGCTAGAATTCTGGTGCATTAGACATAAAGGTTCTTTGTTTATAAGGCCAATCAGGTCTCTGAGACTGGCCATGAAATGCTTTTATATAAACACAAACACACCTAATTATGTTCTGAAATCATTCAAGACAACAGGAAAATTGTCAGGCATCAATGAGACCAGAAATTCAACCACCACAGACTAACCAATGGTTGTAGAGCTAGGTCTCCACAAATCTGTGGCACATTCACAAAACCTTATTTCCTGTTGCAAGATTTGGATAAGAAAGTTCACAACAACAATGATAATGCTGTATGTTTATTCAGTGCAAAAGACAAAAGGTGGTCCTCTCTGTGAAAACAAGTCCTCAAGAACACAGGTCTAGCTATAATGAAGCAAGAGCATTTTTGGCTAGAGGAAGGTATATGAAGTACTTTTCAAGTCTAAAAAGCAGTGACAGAAGTATACAGGGACATGTCACTAACAACCAAGTTTCCTACCACAAATGCCCTTCAGGGCAATTAGCTGAAGATAGGAGCTATCGTTCATTCTGTAATGGACTTCATCTCTTCATTTTGATACCTTACTTAAGTACAGTACAGGAAACCAGACAAGAAAGACAAATCCATTAGTCTATATTTAAAGCAGCTTTTACTCTGGACACGTGCTGAGAAGAGCCAGAAATGTAAACCTGTTGTGATAGATGAAATCTGAGACAGTGCAAATAGCAGCTGAAAGCATCAGCTGAACAGCCCAAGCAGATGCAACAAGATTAAAGAAACCAAACTAAAGCTTTCACACAGCACAGGGTTATTTGCATAAAGACTCATCTTTAATCCACTGCAGCCTCATGTTGTCCAACATTTCACCTCATTGCTACTACTGTTCCTGTCAGCACCAGGATGCACAGTCTCTGCCATAAAATACACTGTGTCCTTGGCTGGACTTCAGGGAAATTAAAATCCTATGTAAAAAGAAGGTGGGAAAATTACTCTGGATTGTGTTGTTGATATTACTTTCCATATAGGTTCAGAAATACAAGTAATGAAAAGTGAGAAAAATGGGATGTGAGGGTAAAATAAATTTGGTCCATGATGGCTTTTATTGCCATTCTACTTTAAAGAAAACAAAAAGTCAACATATTAGCCTTTAATTTTAAGACAACATGGTGTTCAGTCTCAGGCCAAGATGGTATTCTTTTATTCTTATTAATCTATTTAAGTAATAGTGTGTATTTAGGAGACAGCTAGCCACTCATTTTACCCTGACCCTAGTTTTACAATGACTCTTCCAGCGCTATCAGGTACATACAGAGTGCTGGGCCAGACATGCTGCAGTGCATATTCTGTAGTAGCCTGGAGATAGGCTGTGAAGAAATTAATCCTATTTGTTTATTACTAAATTCACTTGTTTAAACAGACTCTTATGGGATGCACTGTAGCTAGCAAGGTATTACTAATTACTACGATAATCAAGAACTCATGGTTAATTTTAATACATTTAGTGCCCTCTATTTATAGAACCATGCTTAATCTGATGGAAAGCTTAGGCAATGTTTTAGCCCAGTTGTTAATGTGAATAACAAGCTGGAAATACGTTATCACATACATAATGCACGCTTAATGTTCCTTTTCTATGTGAGTCCCAGCCTGAGTTCAAATAAGGTGGGGACTGGTATGTAGATGCACTGCGCTGCCTCTACCAATTTTTCATTTGGGTTGACTTTAAAGCAATGAGCCTGGGATAATAGCCACATTGACAGCGATTCTTTCAAGTGCTTTGGGATGGCTACCATTCCTACCACAGCAGCAACAGAACCTTCAAGGGTAATGCCTCACTTAAATCTTAATTTGTCAAGAACAGAACAGCTCAAACAATTAACTAAGCATCCCACTTTCTTGCAATTTAACACTGGCAGCAATGTCCCCTTTACAGAAAAGTTCTTTGAGAATTTTTTATGTGACATGAACAGATTCAAAGTTATTTCCCAAGTTTTCTGGGAAAAACAGTCTGGCAGACACTGCTATCAGCTCTTGGTAGTGTTTCATTATGATCTTTCACCTTTAGCTCTTAGTTATATGTCTATGCATCCTCTTCACACCCAGAGGCCACTGTGATCTCTCTCAGGCCAACAGAAAGAGAAGAGACAGGAAGAATGCAGGGTACAGATGTCTCATGTCAAATCGAGCTGTGTCAGCTGTTTTCAATATTTTATGTTCTTGATGATGAGTGGCATCCACCGTATCATCTGTTTAACCAGATTCTGGTTCCAGTCAATTCACTTCTCATCTGAATAACAGATAATCTGATTTGGCAGGGTTGCCCTACTATCTCTGTTGCTATTTATCATCCCTCCCCCAATATAAAGAAATTTCAGGTTATTTTGAGAATTAAAATTGAGCATCATGAGTTTCCCTCTCATGAGTTAACTCAACAGATAAATGGTAAGTCTTCTTCTCCAGAATTTAAGGTGCATGTCTCCTGAAGGTTACAAACATGTAAGGAACACACAGTCTGTATTTTACGCTCATCACCATTTGGAAAAGTAAAGATTTCTGTCAAATGAAGTCTTATGCCGCTGTGGTTTAAAATGGAAAGCCAGTCAGGTCTCTGAGACATCATTCTATTTCTAACCTACTGCTCTTTGTATTTTCAGAATTTCAGTGAAATAAGAGTTCTCAGGATACACAAAGCAGTATGCAGAAATGATGCCTCATATCTCCTCGATTTGTCAGACTGGGTACAGATTCGTATGTTGAAAAGATGGGAGATTGAAACTTCCCTTACAATTATTCAGCTTAAATAGTGGTAGCATGCCCTGGGAGCCCTTACTCTAAAACCAAAAAGCACACCAGTGTTACAAAAATGCATAGGAAAATAGAAACTGATCCAAATATTTTACCAGATTAGCTTTTAGATTCAGATTTAATACCATTCATTGCTCTTTACGTTAGCCCAGTATCTAAGTCACAGACCCAGATGCAGAATAAACTGATCTAAATTTTACATTATCACTGATCAAAAAGATCCCGAGGCAAAACACTCAGTCTAAATGCGAGTAATAGGCAGACACAGATACCTGGGAGAAAGCTAGAAAATAATAAGATAGCATCAGTCAGCAAGAGAAAGTGTAAAAAAATTACAGTGTTTGCACTGGTTAATTATTATTATTTGAAAGATATAACTTCCAAACAAAACCTGACTCTATTAACCAGGTACTTTGTTATTGTTAATATGTTATTACTGTTAGTATTGCTATTTATTTTGTCATACAGGCTCAATAAGAGCTTGAAAAATACCCTGCCAACTCGCCTGTGGTTAATAGTGAGTCAAGGAACAGACCAGACTCCTAATAGCTACATTATTTAAACTTTTATTTAGTGTGAGGAAGATAAGTTTCTAGCACTTCTACACATAAAAGAATAGGCCTGAAAGCAACCAGTGGAGTCCGTCTTTGCCCTGCTATAAATCATCTGATGCAACAGCAGAGCTAATGGTAATGAGTACAGGGGATTACCATATTCACTGAGGATGGTGTGAGCTGACTCTGTGACACAGTGAAGAGCTAGGTATCACTGCATCACTCTTCTACTACACTTTCCTATTGCACTTTCTAGGGAAAACTCTGAGATAATACCAGGAAAGATTTCAAATAGATAGCATCAAAATGGACTGATTTTCCTGGGGCATTTGTGTACAGGTGCCATAAAGCATACAGAAGAAGATGCATGAAAACAGGTCCCTTGCCACTGACAGTTGAAGTTACTTGTACCATTAACAGAAAAAAAAAGCCAAACTCCACCAGCTAGACGCATGAAGCATAAGGGAGTCTTCAAATTCACGTACACTCCTACAAGCCAAATGTAGCTATGAACCAACAACCTGCAAGCTAGTAAGGAAGGCTGATTCCTCCCTCAGTGCTACTCAGCCTCCTGGCAGGAGTGCCACTTGTCTTCACTGTCCCCATAGCAGACAATGGTGGGGAGTTAGGCAGGGTCCCACTGAAACCTGCTGGGCTACTCAGTGCATCATCCTTCACCATTCCTTTTTTTGCTTCTCTTTTCAAATACATGTCTGATCTAGTTGTTCAGATGGTAGGATATCTGGTACAGTTTTCAAGCCCTGCTTCAATTTAGTGATTTAACACCTAGTATACAGGCTTGTTTTACCATAGGAATGTTCTGCCTCCCACACTTTTCTTTCTAATTGGAACTATGTACATCATAGGCTGCTGGTGCTACATAAATCATCTACAGTATGCCTGCTCTTCTTTTAAATAACAAATTGGAACTTTTTATTTCTAATTGTTACATGCTGGCCATAATAAGTTGTACACACATGATAAATGTGGAGGCATGCTGTGCTCTATTAACTCAGTTTATGAAGCATACAAAGAGGTCCTAACAAGACAGACTTCAAGGAGTAATACACCCATTGTTACTGTAAAAGGAGCAGGGCTTTATGCACAACAAGCTCTCAGGTCAGTTGAGGAATAAGCTTGAGACATATTGCACGGCAGTTCTAGTACAAGTTCCATACACAGTGCTCCCAAGGTTCAGTTGCTGAACATCAGACAATGGCAGACACTAAATTAGAAAAGAAAGTGACCTAGCTCCATTCCCAGATCTGTCACTGAGTTGCCATGTGCCCTGGAGCAAACCACTCCCAGCAGCTGGGCTTTGGCTGTCTCCCCTTTGTCTGAGTGGTCTATCTGAAAATAAATCCCTTGCTCTGGAGGAGAGGCGTATTGTGGGCATGCAGTGCTGAAAAGCAGTAAGCATACACCTGCATGCATTAGGTACTCTGGTGAACTCCAGTCACTTTGCTACTACGAAATAGATAGTAATAATTGTACCAATAGGACTTCACAAAAAAAAAAAAAAAACGCATTTCCTATTGTGCCAGCTGACCTCGTGAAATTCAAATATTAGCACATCCAAAACTAATAAGAAAATACAACTATTCTTTTCACATTTCAATTATTTTTTTAAATGCTACTTTATTTCTGAACTTGAATTCTTGGTGTTGTTTTGACTAGGAACTATTGACCTGAAAAACATCACATAAAGCTTTGGGATTTTTTCATATATGAGAAATGGCAATACAGTATACAGTATCTATTTATTTGCTAATTCTTAATTCAGGGGTTTCTAAGAGTTTGTGAAGTTGTTTTTAAAATAAAAAGTTGACCTGGTCCTCAAGGGGGAAATAAGGAAGGTCCTCATACAGAAAATGAAGCCCACTCAGAGAATCCTTAGCCTCATCACCACTGCTTCCTCACTCAGCTGCCTTTGCTCCATCTGCTAGAAAAAACCAAAGCAGGAAAAGGACACTGGCACCAGATCTGCATATGTTCATCCACACTTTCTTTTTGTTTGCCTGGTTGTGGGCAGTTTTGATTTGCACTAGACAGCTTTCTCCCAGTGCCTGGGCATGACTCATGGGTTAGCAAGGGCCAGGAAACTCTCCCTGTAGGCTGTGTGGATACGGCCACCATGTCTGGAAACGAGGAAATCCATGGTGGGCCAGCAGCCATCCCTAGCTGTAACACTGACTGGTGCAGGGAGCCGTGGGATCACTCCCTGCAGTGGTTATCCACACAGCCTGCAAGAGAACAGCTACACAAACAATTAAAGGGCAAGCTTAAGCATGTCGATCCCCCAGATTCAGTCCTTTCTATCCACACTGCTGGCTATTTATGTGCCCCCAGTGTTTCAAAATACCTGAGCTTGGGATATCTGTATGGAAAGCTCAGCACTGCCTATGCCCAGCTTGTGTTGACTGCACAAAAGATGGTTTGGGTTGGGTTCATGTCAGGCAACTAGCAAGATTTTAAGTTTTCTCACTGAGAAGTGCTTCAGATGCTAAACGTACCTTGCAGGTTGGAAGCCTGGGGAATTTATGCAGTGCTTACAGCAGGTTTAAGAGAGTACACTCTTAATGGATTCTTTTATTTACATCTGAAAATCAAGAAAATTTTGCGGATAGAATTTTAGATTGGAAGAAACTGAGCAGGACAATCTTTGGGTGTTTAGAATAACCAAATAGTGTCACATAGTATCATGCTGACTCTTAAAAGAAAGGGCCTTGGTCAGAGACAGCTCTTGGGTCAGCCTGCTAAGTCATCTTCAGAGTAGAGTAGTCCCAGAAAGGATCTGAAATAGTTCTAGGGACTGCACTTGCCTCCTTCAATTCACTACCAAATCCTGGTAGTGGTTGGATTGGGGAATTTCCACTTGGAGCAACATGAGTAGGGAAAAGAAGTGGTTACTGCAACTTCCACCCTGGCACTTCCAGGTGGCTTAGGAAATGCTTTCTTTAGCTGAAGGAAAGGATTTGGGAGCCTCAGCTTCTCACAGAGAGAAACTTTTCAGCTCAAAAGCCATCATAGATACTCCTGTTTTACACACAGCATCGCCCACTTTCTCCTATGGCACCTGAGATGCCCTGTGTGTGTCAATGCAGAAAAACCAGCATGGAGAGCACAACCAGCCTTTGTCAGGGGGATGCGCACATCATCTACCACGCCAGCTCACCTCAGCTAAGGGCAGGCAGACGGGTGTAAACCTCCTATCAGCCAGTTGAGAAGAGCACTGGAGCAGTTCCTACTTCCCTCCCAAAATTCAGTCCCTGAAGGATGAACAGGTTGAAAAGGCCCTAAGCCATGAAATTGAATTTAATTTCTTCATTCTCTTCCCCCCCTACTTTCCAGGCTGCTGCTCATCCTGCTGTGAGCAGAGCTGGCTGTGTCCCCACTGCCCACCCATCCTCTCTCTGCTCTGGCACAGCTTTTCCTATGCATTGCCCCGGGTGAAGAAGGGGTTAAGGTGGGTGGGTGGCTCTGCATTTACCTGCTCTGGTCCCAGTTGGCAGCAAAAAGGACGAGGATCTTCCTGCCGTAGTGGTCCAGGTTGGCCAGCCCACCGGGGAAACCATCCTTCAGCGCTTGCTTGATGCCCGGGTCTGTGGCCTTGAAGCTCTTGAACATGTCCAGGTTCTGCTGGCGATATTCAAAGTACTGAGCCAGGAGGCGAAACGCCTCGAAGTGCTGAAACTTCCTGGCCCGCAGGAACCGCAGGATAAAGGCATCATCGGTGCGGAGGAAGCCGATGTCCGGCCGGGTGATCACCATGTCCCGCACCTCCTGGATGTCCTGGTGCAAGGTGTCAGGGTTCTCATTGAGCTCCAGACGGGCTTTCTCCAGAGTCTCCGGGGAGAGACCTGCCTGCAAATGAGTCATGGCGCTGCCCTCCTCCCCGCCTCTGCTGCCGGCGCTCCTCAGCCTCCCGGCCGCTTGGCCCCCGCAGGCGGGGTGCCCCGGCTCGGCGGGCAGACGCTCCTCCGCCCCGCCGTGCCTCGCCCCGCGGCTCCCCGGCCTCGCCGACGCTGCCAGTCCGGCCGCCGAGAACCTTGTGGCTCCCAGGCAGCCAGGTCCCGGGGTAGGGCTGGCACCGAGACTGGCCCCGGGCTGCTGGCGGAGCCGCGTTATCTCTCTGACATAGCGCCCTCTCCGCCGCCGGCTCCGACACTCCGCAGCATCCCCGCAGCCGGTCCGCGGAGGAGCCGAAAGCCGCCGGGGACGGGGCTGCGGGCTACCGGCTGAACTCGCCGCTTGCCCCCGCCGGTGCTGGTGCCGCTCCCGGTGATAGAGCGGATCTCAGGCCGGGCTGCAGAGGCAGCGAGTGGCCCGGCCGCTAGGCAGGGCGAGCGGCGCCGGGGGACGCTCCCCTGGCCCGGGGCTGGCAGGGGGGCTGCCCTCCCCGGAGCAGCACCATTTACGTAAGAACAGCGCTCGCCCCGCTTCGGAAGCGTCTCCCTGGATTTGAGGGAGGGCTAAAAAAAAACACTAAACAAAACAAAACAAAAAAAAGCAAAACCCCAGCAACACCAAACTAAAACAAATAAATAAATAAATAAAATAAACAGCAGGGGGGAGGAGGAGGGAAGCCGATTCGCAGGCGCTTCGCCGGTACCGGTACCGAAGAGCCTCCCGCTCGCCGGCGCGAAGCCCGGAAAGCCACACGGAGCCTCGGCCTTGAGGATGCTCGTCCCCCTCCTGCGCCCTCCTCCGTTCCCCGCCCCGGCTCCCAGATGGTACCAGCCGGCGCGGGGCTGCCTGCTGCGCGGCCCCGCCTTGCACACACACACTCACACACGCTCACGCACACAGGCGCGCAACGGCACCTGCCCTCGGACGTCGAAAACGCCCCGCGGGAGCCGCGTGGAGGGAGGCGGAGAGAGGCGGGAGCGGAGGCAGCGCACACGCAGCCCTGCTTTGCTCTCTCCCGCGCGGCGCAGCGCAGCGCTGTGCCGCCGTGGGGCGGAGGGTGGGCGGCGGGAGGTGGTGCGGGGGACGGCAGTCGCAGCGCTGATCTCTGCGGGGAATGATGGGGAGAGCTTTGCGTAGAGACGCGCCGCGGCTGCTTGCGCCTGGGGTGCGCGGGAACAAGATGGTGGCTGCCTGGAGAGGGGGTGGGTAGCGGAGAGGCCGCTCGGTCTGTGGGGCAGGGCGTAAACGCCTGCGGAGCCTCCGCGGGAGTCAGGTCGAGGGTCCGCGTAAATCTCAGGGTCGTGCCAGTGGTGAGATGTTGTTCGTGGAGTGATGGCTTTCCTTGCAGTACACTCTTTTGGCTGAATTTAGTAACAGGAAACATTGTGAGCTTAAAAACCTGGGAATAAAACAAAGCAACGCTCTTTTTTGGCCTCCCATCGGAGGCTGCATCGCAAAGGACAGAAATCTCTTGCTTCTGTGTATTGACTTTTCAGTGAGGAAAATACCTTTTTTCGTGCAGAAAAGTTTGATGCTGCCATCACCTTTCAGGACCAGCTCCTACTGAAGAGCATTCGACCTTTGTCTGAGGGACTGGACCTCTCTGCTGCAAGACTGAAAATCAAGCTTACAGCAAAGATACAGTGAACACAGAGAAGCCTACAATATGTATGTCCTCCTTCTTCCTATAGAAAGCACAGTGCTCCGATACTGCTCTGGACTCCTTTCCCAAGACGACACAGCCAGAGCACACGGCCTGAATTATTGAAAAGGCCCTGAGATCACTGAACCATGTAGAGAGTATATATGGGGAAGACACCAGTGGGAACTATAGTATGTGTTCTCAGGCAAATAAAGATACTCATAAAACCACTTAAATGTTACCGTGCATTTTCAGCAGGCCATCATCAAGTGAAACAAATTGCCTCAGCAGCAGGAGGGAGCTCTCAGCAACGAGCGTGGTCTGAGCGTGAGTCTAGGCAGTGAGCAGCAGTAAGGTGGCAAAATAGTCATTCTTCTGGTGGCTAAAGGGAGGGTTTGCATTTCACAGGGTTTTATAGGGGTTTTGAGTTCTTCACCAGATCCTTTCTATGTGCCAAGGGTCAAGTTTTAACTATTTCTTCATAGCTGCCTGACCTCAAGATACATGCAGTGTGGATGGCTGGAAGGGCAAAAAGAAGCACCAGTCCCTTCTAAGCTGGGTACCAGTCTTTCAGTGACATAGTTGAAGGCAGAGACTGGTGGAAGGACCTATCTGATTGTGCCCAGTCTTTGCTGCCCAGCTTCATTCCATCTGAATATCACCACATGCTTTGAGATGCCTCACGAGAGAAAAAGATAAGCAGTCTACTGAAGGACTGAATCACTCGATAGAAAAGCTGATTTCTCTTTGTCTCATAAAATGCTTTTAAATTTTAAATTAGCCCCCTTAGGTAGATGTGATTCATCTAGGTTGGTAACTTTTTCTTTGAGCAGTTATTGCTCCAGGAATAGTTTGTGCTTGTTTTAAAATATTCTCTATTATTCTTAAATCTTCATTTTCCTTTGCTCTTGATATCTTCCTCTGTGTTACTTTTATATTCCTCAGCAAAGACCCTTTGAGAAGAGCTGTTTCCATCACCCCTGTAGAATCAATAACCAGACTTTTTCTGCCATCATCTTCCATTTCTGGTGTCACTGCTCTGCCTTTTCCATTGTAATTAAGCTAATAGAAGAGCAGGTCATGTGACAAGTGCCTTAAATTCACTCAGTGCAAGGCAAGCCGCAGGCATTCAGTGTCTTGTGAAATCAAGTCCATAATATATCCTGTCTATGACCTCCAGTAATACATTCCTTAATTTGTTTTATTTTTCTACGGAAAGTGGAAGCATACGCATGTATTAGATTTTCTCATGTATTCCAGTGAATAAATGCACTGAACAGGGAAAAATGAACTGGTCAGAATTAAAATATTAACAATTTTGAAACTACAGAAAAGGTTAATTCTGAAGTTTCTTCATTAAAAAGAAAAAAAGAAAAGAAAATTCATAGAATTTTACTGGAAACTTCCAGTATTTTTCCCTTTTTTCTTTATTTTGTTTTCCCCATTTTTTACCATATTTAAGTCCTTCCTCTTCTTACTCTTTTTAAAATAAAAAAGGCTCAGAAAAACACAGGGAAAAATGAGGAAGAAGAGAATAAAAAGAATATGGAAGCCAAATATATTAATTAATTTCATCAAAACCAGTCAACCAACCAGCAAGGCAGCCTGAAGATGGAGTAGGTCAGAGAACAAGATTTTGGTCCAAGCCATGCTTGGTCTTACTATGACAGTAGCATTTTTTCAATACTTTTGAGATCTTGATGGATGTATTTTAAATGTAAATAACTTGGTAGGAGAATTAAAAAGATGTTTCTGACATCTATAAGCAGATTTATCAATCATTCAAATAAAATAATTAGGAAATATGTGTTTTCCAATATGTTATCCTACCTAAGTCATGAAGGGGAAAATAGAACCACTAATGCAGTTAGATGCAGCATATTGATGGCACTGTGTAATTTATTTATTGTGTCTTTGCACTTTTCCTTCTATAAAACAGTAGGGGTGTCTGACTAAATCCATTATGTAAATCTCAGCAATCTCTTCCCTTGCACTTACAAACTATTATTTTTCTTTGATGCTTTTGTAGTCACTTTTGCCTGAACTTCATGCAATTAAAATCCAAGTGCTCTGCAGTCCCATAAGCTACAATTCGGCACCTGATCTGAAATAAAAATAAACCACAAATAAGACAAAAAGGTGTTTGTGTAGGTATGTGATATCAAAGATGCTAATTCACATTCAGAATTAAATTGTTTAAAATCAGGACACCCAGGAACAAAAATGGAACACTGGAATTAAACCTAACAAAATAAATATAAAATGGTGGATAAGGAAATAACTATTAAGTCTACTATTGGTACTGCACTTTCTCTGGAGTAGTTTAAGACTCTAGACAGCTCTTGCTGTTGACTTTGACTTACAGTTACATTGACCTCAGCATCCTGCTCTGGGCATTCCTTCAGGACAGCTGTGCGCATAGAATCATAATTCCAAGACAGTTTGTCTTATTTAGCTGTGATATAGTTAAGGAGATGAGAAATATGTTTGAAAGTACATATGTCCAGGAGGATATGCTCTCCTGAATTCCTCTTCAGCAGTGTTTATGTAGGTGCATATTGTTAAGCATGTCCTTGAAGATTTTGAAAAGGGCTATGACTTTTTCAAAAGCACTTAATATCACCTAAATCAAAAGCAGCTAAATTCAAAGTCAAAGAACCCAGGATAGTGCCATTTTCAGAATCAATTTAGAAATTTCATTCAAACATTTTAACAGCCTAAGGAATGGTATTGATTAGTGTTTGGCTCCTGGACTCCTGAAATATTTTCTTCAATGCAAGTTAATCTTTGAAGTCATTCATTAACCACAGTGCTGTGACTTAACAAGTTCCCGTATGACAGCTGAGACTTAGCAACTGATCTTAGGCTTGATCTTGTCTCACTGCAGGTAGCTGGTAAAACTTCTCAGTTTAAACCTCAGTGGAACCACATGATGTTAAGGATTCTCCTCCAACATAATTCTTTAACTAGGTGAGCTATGGGCATGCAGTTATGTGTCTGAGCATGATAGTGATCTTTTCTTCAGCATATTTGTCGAAAATATCAGGATGCTTGACCTAGAAAGCCCCATTATATCTGAAACAAGGATGCTTCTAGAACTGAGTTCTGTTGGAAGTCTGTCAGCAACTTCATATGCTGACTAGCTGAAAAATCAGCTTCTGAGGGCAAACTAGACATCTGTCTTTTATTCACCATCAAAGTTCTCTAACAACATAAGGAAAAATGGCCCTACAGTAGGCAAGGGATAGCACCAGACCCTAATCAGAGAAATATTTCAGTATGACAAGCTTATTCACAGAATCATAAAAAATAAAACTGGAAGGGATTTTTAGAGATTGCCTAGTTTATCTATCTCCCATCCTGATGGATGCTTGTCTGAGTGGTATTTAAAAACCTCCAGCAGCAGGTACTCCACAGCTTCTCTAGACAGTCAGTCCAAGGGCTTCAGTATCCACTCAGTACGTTATTCCCAATGTCTGCCCCATCTGTCACTTGCTGCAATTTAGCCCATTGGTTTTTATCTACTGTAGATTGACAGAATAATTTATTTCTTCATTTGAAATCTCTCTTCTTTCTTTGGCTGCACAACCTTTTTTCTTTCAGGCTCTGGCATTTAAAACGCTTCAGATGTACCGTATGAAAGGATGGGTGTGAACAGGACATTAGCATCATGGGGACAGTGTTTTGATGGGCTTTCCTCTCCTATCTACATAAGATCTTTACATGCCACTTTTACTGTTAGAACAGACAGTCCTCCGGAGGTGAAATTCTAGGTTGAAATAATTAACCTGTGATTTAGAAAAGTCAGCATCTCACGAACAGATGATATACAAAAGTTCTGCACAGCATTAGCGCCAATGCAAAATAGCTGCTGTATTAATAAAAATTTAAATAAAATTTAAAAAACTGCACACCCCCCAACAAAATAACACCCAAAACTTAGGCAACTGCAGGACTCTGTCAAGCAATTTCAGACATTAATTTAATGTAACTAAAGGGTATCTCAAAATGTAATGAAGTTCATTTTTATATTAATACTGCATTAACTGGGAGCAAAGCAGTCAGACATATTTCACTGCTATAACAATTTGCATATCAGAGATATGTAGGAAATAAAAGATAATGAATTCATAACTGAGCCAATAGTTTCAGTAAGCTTAGTCAAACGATGACTTAGGACATTAAACTTCCTAAAATTCCAGTACAGAATTAATCAGAATGTTGAAGAATGCTAAGTTTGGAATAAATGCTCCTTTTATTAAAAATGGATTAATGCAGTCATGGAACAAAGCTACCATTAAATCATTTTAATGCAACCATGAGAAAGACATGTAAGTCTAAAAAGCTCCCAGTGACGATCTGCACCTTGACTTTCTTGAACTCCATATCCAGATATGCATATCTCGAAGGTGATCGGTTTTGTCCTTGAACGCGTAGCAGCATGTGCAGCAGATGGGTGAAAGCCACATTTGGATACAATGTAGAATGACAAAACTCAACTGGTTTATGGTACTAGCATTTCCTATGCCAGAATAATTGCTAACCTCACAGCACTGGAAAACAAGTATTGTGTATTGTGTATTTTGGCTGCACAAAGTAAAGGTGCTTGTGACTTCAGTAAGCATCATTCAGCTTACAGCTGAGCACCATCCAGGCTAATATCAGCTATTTTCTTCAAATCCTGATGGGAGATGCTATAGAATGGGTTCACTGCTGTGAAAGTATTTCCAAAATTCCTTTCCTAATCAGGGGACATGTTTTCATCTTTTTAAAAGTGATTTTTGGAAGCATCAGTATTTCCAGCTTTAAAATCTCTTGGTGGATTTGCTTTTAGAATAAGTTGCAGCTTTCATCTGACTGGAAAGACTGCAGTTCTTCATTTCATAAAGAATGGTCTTCTGTTGCTGGGAATCCAGCTTTTTCAAAGTTTTCTGTGGCTTTTTACTCTCCCTCACATATCTGTCTGTCTTTCTATTTATCATATTAAAAGCTGATTTTGTATCAAGCAAGCAAACATTTCCTATTTGAACTATTATATCCTGTCTCCAAGCTCTCATTTCCTTATATTTCTTTATAATATTTTTAATTCTTACTTTACCCTCTTGGTCAGGTAGCTCTATACTTTGCTGGAAGTCTGTTTTACTTATTGTGCAGTGTCGTGGTTTAAGCTGAACCCAGGACATGCAGTTAGGATGCCTGCTGGTACACTCAGCATTCGTGCAAATTATCTTCAGATGTAGCATTTTGTACCACATCATATTTCTTGATAAGACACACAGGAATCTTTTCCCCTTTAATGTAGCAGCTCCTTTAGGAAACTTTTCCCATTATATGTGGTTTCAAAACCAGTTACTTTGGTACAGTATTATTCTTAGTGTTCTCTGGGCAAATCATGCCCACTGCAATAATGATACTTGTGACTCTGCCTGTTGCAGCCTGGATGAATATCTGGTATTTATCCTACAATACCACCACACCATTTCTGGCAGTGTTTGATCCCCACATCTAGGCACAATAATAAATCTATCGTCGCTGACTTGGTTACAGCAACTTATCAGATTACTTGGTACAACCTCATGAGTTGAACTCCTCATGAACATTCATGTCACTTTCCACACACAGCAGCCATAAACCCACCTGCTCTACCATAACTATATAGTGCTTTCCTGAAATTTTCTCAGAAATATCCATTCTGATCTTAAAGGTCATCATTTATATCACTTGGAATGACTGGGTTTGTGAATTTGGCTTGATTCTGTCTGTCACTGAAATATCAGAAAATGGCCTGAAAGCAGAGCAATTGAATAAAGCTGAAGTCAGCCTCCTCGAGGCAGCATTTTCAGCTTATTCAGCAAAATGTACTCCGTCCCAGCACACATACTTATGTGACAAGATAACGTAACTTAACACAGACAGCGTTTGGTGATATAATTTCATTAAGATTTTCCAGTCTTTTCCTCTCTTTGAAAACTTGGCATATTGTCCATACATTTTGTGATTTTCTTTTTGTAGAGAGCAGTGAAGCATAGAGAGGAGAGGATTGCTGCCTCCTAAGCTTGTATCCAGCCTCTTTTTTTCAGTTAAAGAATTCAGGCTGAGGGCTTCATCTATTGACTAAGTCAAAAACAGATTGCACCCAAAAGCTGTCGAGTAATAAAACGGCCTTATGCTGTAACTCGTTTCAAAATAAATGGAGCCATTGAAAGTCATTAAACTGCAATGGGCAGAAAGGTGGCCTTATTTTCTAAACTTACATACATAGAGAGCTTGTTGTCAGGGCATTTTATGGCCAGTAATGCTAACAGAAAACAGAAACACAGTTTTCTTTGAAAGCAGTGATGGAGACAGCTCAAAGCTAACAAATGTAGACATATTTGGGTTTAGAAACAAAGTTAATTCTGCTACTGCTGCAGGTGATTTGATTTTAGCACTTTAAAAATGCTAAGCTTAAACTTCACTCAGTCACTTAGGATACAATTCAGCTGCTCAAGCACAGACATTCAGAGTCAGAATTCTGGATGCCCTCAGAGAGAAAGAACTTACAGAGGTGGAAAAGGTTTTTGGGGCACTTTTTTGCTTATACAAGAGTCTGGTCCAGCAGTAGCAGAATCTTCTGACTTTAGTTCTCAGCTTGATTCAGTGAATTGTCTTACTGAGGTGATAGCACCAAACCGGGAATGAATTTACTTGTTTTTACACGTCAGTACAAGGAAAATGTCATGCAGATGTGAAGTTTTGATCCGCAAAGTCAGGGGGAGTTTTTCTACTGCCCTTGAGAAGTAAGGGAATTCAAATTTACTCAGTTCTCAAAATTCTCTAAGAGCACTTCTTGCAACACAGGACATCAACTTAGACTAACACAACAGTTCCCCTGGCCTTAAAAATATATGGATCTGTAAAGTATAATGTTCATGTAAAGATTAACTGCCTCGCTACTAATGGTAAAATAAAAAGAATTAATGATATACCACAGTGCTGACTAAAAAAACCCTACTGCTAAGAAATTGGTAAAATTCATAGAAAGGCAACACCTGAATCATCAGATGAAATAACTGTGTCCCCAAACTCTGAAAAATTTGTCAGAAGTTCATAGAAAATGAAGCTGAATGTATAGAAAATGCTAGTGATAGAGCAGCCAGTGTACTTGGACAGGTCCTCAAGTCCTCTGCCTTTCAAGAGAATGAGCAGAATATATAAGAATGTATCTTGTAAAAACGCATTCTGCTTATTGGACAAAAGCCATTTGATATTCCAGCACCACAGAAGTGTTAAGTAAATTTTTGAGCATCTCCAGTCAGAATACCATCAGGTTTTAACTATCAGGACCACATGAAATGAGTCCAGGATATGCTCATACTTGTAGAAAGGGAAATTTGCAAAATGAGTTTAAAAGCACATTTGGCATTAGCAGTTCCTCTGACTTTCATCACACAGCTTCATAGTCTGTAGCACAGAGGTAAACTCTTATTTCCGCAGAAAAGGATTCAGCTTATTAATGGCCACAAATGTTAATGGGAATTTTTTGGCTAAACCTCTTCCTGCAAATTTAAATTTTACATTTAAAGGTCAAGGGGTTCCTATGGCAATTTGAGGACAAATATATTCTCAAGGTACTATTTATTCTCTACAGCAAATCTAGTTGTTAAGACTCAAAAATCCTCCTAGTTACATTTATTATGATTTATAAAGAACAGAAAACTACCCTGTACCGTTGCTGTAAAAATAGCAAGAATCCAGCCAGATTATCCTGCACTTTACCCTGGAAATTACCAGAAAAGCACACTGAGCCTGTATCAAATATTAATGATTCAGAAGAATTGCTAAGCTTCCAAGTTTGGGTGAGATACACGTACGGTTTTGAACAAGTTTCTGACTGCCAAGTTTGTTTCTACCATGAAGCAATGGCAAAAACACAAAAAAGCCAAGAAACCCCCCAAAACAGTTTTGAGATAGCACTGGTGTGGAGAAAAGGCCGACACACGTCTCCATACTCTTGGGAGCTGAATGTCTCCTATAACTCAAAACTCTATGGCCATGTATATGGTTTTGAAGGATTTCTGAAAATTGACTTCAGGAGAGTTGTGAAAGGCATGTAATAGTTTACTCTTCTGAGAAACAATTATTTTATGACAGGCAGCTCCCATTTGGTGTTGTACAATTCACAGCAACCTTCCTAAAATGAGCTGGCTGGTCCAAAAGGATTTGAACGAAAAATACAATAGCTATGAATTTTTGACAACATTATCCTTCCGAGTCTGTCCAGGCACACACTTAATGCTGTTTTCTTCAGATAGCTGCAGCACGAAATTGGTTCTGTCAAAACTGTTACGAAAAAGAGTTACAAAAATATAATTCTCTTAAAGACACCCTACTAACATCTGTATTATATGGCCAGATGCTTTATTAAACATTGAAGCATTTCCCGAAGAAATAAGAAAGAAAAGTAGATAATTGGATTTTCTTCTGATTGTCAGGAGCATACCACTCAACACCAGGCATTGAATGGAAGAGATACCACTGCTCAGTAAGTCACGGTTATTCAACAGCTGACCTAAAAGACCATTTGACTGTGAACAATAGGTATCTATTAAGGATTTATCACTGCTCCTGATTATATTACCAAAGCCTTGCTTAGTAAAAGTCACAAATGCTTAAGAGAAGCAAGCACCTCCTTCTGTTATCTGGATTTACAGTCATGTAACTCCACTAACCTTAGAAGAATTATCTGTGATTTATAGTAATAACAAATAAGAATCAAGCCAAAGATTTCTTCCTTATATTAGATATTTGCCCCATCTCTATTTAACACAGCTATTTCAAACTGAATGTAAGAAAACCCAGTATGTTCTGTTTGGGAAAAAGTATGGACTAAAGACAGTCCAGCATGTGTTTGTTGAAAACTGACACGTGATAAATTGAGCTGCATTAACTGAATGTCTAAGATAATAAATGAGGGACAGTGCTGAAAATTATTCCTTCATTCCCTGCCTATGGCAGGGTCATTGGAACTGGATGATCTTTAAGGTCCCTTCCAGTCCAAGCTGTTCTATGATTCTATGATTAGCCAGACAAAGCACAAGAAAACTTGTTCTATCCACCAGCATTCTTGTTCTAAAGGAACAGATCCTTTTGTTAATTTTTGGATATCTAAACAAACTCCCATGTCAAAAAAGCAGTGTCCATTCTCCAATAAAATTATATTAAGGATGGAGATGAGGAAAAAGAAATAATTATTTTTCTGTTATTTGCATTCTGATGATTTGAAATAGGCAATTTTTTAATTTCTTTCTAATAATTTCTTTTATGCTTTTTATGAAAGAGGGTTGATTTTAAAATGTGCTGCTTTCTTGTTTTATATTCCTCTTATTCTTTCCCATATTCATATCCCACACTCCCTCTCTCTCACCCCATTCATCCCTTCCCCCGGCCCCTTCTGCTTTTTTGTTCTTGTTAGACTGGCAGCTAGCACAGGAAAAGTAGGAATGAGGATGAAGGAAAATTTAAAGAATGAGAAAAGAAAAATGGAAAAGAAAGGAGAAGCTAATGCATGAGAATATTACAGTGTAAGCTAAGCTAGGGAAAAAAAATGGTATTTTAAAATGAGATGCCTGTTCTTCTGAGAAGATCAGTTAGCTGTATTTTCTGAGGTCATTTAACTCTAGTTTCCTTGCTCCATAGGACACTATACTAAGTATTATACCAATTTACTGCAAAGGGCAGTAAGTTCTGGATTAGGAAAGCAGGGAAGACCTGGTGTTCACTGACACCTCGCAAGGCTATGGACTCTATTCACTTCTTGGCAGCATATTCCACAACCAAGACCTATGCAAGAGAACTGCCAGATTATGACAACTGTCATGACTGTGATAACTATACCAAAGTCAGCAAGCACAAGGAAGTCTCCTGTCTCCCAGAGTCCCAGGCATCAGCCTGAGTGGGCTGTGCTATCTCCATTCAGCCTTCAAAAAAGCCATGGACTCCAAACCTCTCCTTTTCTTGACCAGTTATTTTGTGCCAAGACGTTTGCAGGGAATCTGACTCACTGCACGCTTTCCTCATCTCTGCAATGCCCTGCAAAGGCATTACCTGTTAAGCTATTAACTATTATATAATATTAATTATTAAACTATTGAATAACAGTAGGTACATCACATTGTTCACACTGAAGATCTGTGCCTGCTACTGGTTGCTTAGAAAACCTCTCATTTAAGGATGCTGTGGCCACTCCAGCCAGCTGCTTCTGACTTCCAGAGCATGTTAGCTCTTTTCACCCAGCAGGGACTATGTTTTCCCCAGTTTTACTCTGAATTCATATCTTCAGTACTGCAAGTTATTTATATGACACGTTTGTTCAAGTGAATTCTATTTGCCGTTGAAATGTTGAAAATAAACTTGCAGGAGTTTGGAAAATTAAACTTAACCTTTCTCACTCATGGAACTTCATACTACAACTCCTTCCCATGCAAGCTCTAGCTACTGATAATGTGTAAGCAGAAATAGCATTATTAATTTAACACAATGCTCACATTAAAATATTATAATTATACAAGTTAATATCATCATCTTGCTTGTTAGCATCTATTATTTCACTTGTTTTGTCTCTATGACATATCTGCATAGACAGCTGTCATATCCACATCAGCATTTTTGGCAAGTGAAGGCAAGTAACCATGATAGGAACATCGAACTGAGTGCATACAGATGCAGACTATCAGCTTTCCATTCCTGTAGTGTTGAGTCTCTGTTTTAAAACAAGAGCCACTCAGAATGGCAAAAACTCAAAAGGAAGTGTTAACTAAGTGCTGCAGTGTGATATAGTTTTTATCAGAGTCAGTGGTTTATCTTTGCATACTTACCCTTTTTTCACAGTGTGTGTTTATCAGTATTTCCTCTGAACATTACTTCTTGGACTTAATTGGCAATATAACTGAATGATCAGGGCTAGTGATGCCAGCAAACATTTCCTTCAGAAGAACCACATAAAGCAGTATTGGGCTAGTAAAAGTGGAAATGACATCAGCAGTAACTGCAAAAAGCTTCTTTTATTGTTGTTTAACAGCATATATATGAGCTCTTAAGCTTCTAGCCAGCTGCACTGAACTTGTATTTCTAATACAAAACTTCAGAATGTCCCTCGTTGCCTCATTTTTACATGCCAGCAGAATGAGGTTTTTTATCTCGACCCTTTACAAATGCACATCAGTAGGTTGGTTTTATACAGAACTGTCACACTGGAAACCAGGGTCAACTTTCAGCCCACTGAAGTTGGTATAGAGTCTAATTGATTTCAGTGGACACTGCATCATATCCTAAACATGGATACCTCTCCAGTGTAGCTATGAAAACACTTGGAAACCAGTTAAATCTGTCAAGACTTCAGAAGATAACAGGCCACTTTCCCACAATTTCTATTTTCAGTTTATATAGGAGTTGGAGGTCATGGGGTAGACTTGACACTTGGCATTTTCCTTACCTTCTCTGTGTCTTTGCAGAATTATTCCTGACACCCTCAGGCTGTTGCTGAGGTGTGTGCAGAGGGCAGAGCAGAAGAAATGCACAAGGGAAAAATGAAAGGAGATTCCAGCAGACAACAGGATCCCATTTGGCTGTCAAAAGAATTTGTGCTTTATGTATTTTTGCCACCATTCTTGTCAGTTTCAGGTTGGCATCTTGGGAGTTTACAGAAGTCCTTGTCAGAATAATACAAGCAGAATTATAGAAAGAGAAATGAAGGAGACAATGCAAAGAGAGAGACTTGAGTTTAATTATGAAAGTGCGCTTTTCCATTTAGATGTTTTTTCTGCTAGCTGGTCTCAAGCTGACACTTGTATCTTGTAGGTGTCCTTTAGCACAGCTAGATTACAGAAGTGGATGGAAAAATGAGAGAGGAGAATTTCAAAGGCACGAGGAAGAGTTTAGGCTCTTCCTCTGTGCAGAGAAATTGCCTTTCATTGAAAAATGTTCCCCAGAAGAATACAGGCTAGCAAAGACTTTTATTTTCTTTCCAGTTCTCTAAGTGTGGGAGGGATCCTTCTCCCACCACCAAGAATGTGTTTTTGTTCATATGTTTGAAATGGCACATTACAGGTATATGTTGATCAGAGGTAGTAATCATCTGAAAGAACCTGAAAAGTGTAAGTACCCAAAGGAGGAAGGCAAGAAAGGGCCCTAAAAAAATGAGCTGGAGTGATTTTTAGAACAGGAAAGAAAATGTAGGATGAGAGCCCAAGAAGTGCTTCCTGACACGCAATAAAATGACAAATTCCCTGAAAATCTGTAGTTCCCCAAAAATCATTTGGATGGGATGAGAAAAAAGCAGCAAAAACAGATTTGCCAATGATACCAGTTTTGAGGATGGATTTTAAATATGAGCTTGCTTTGCTTTTATTTTTTTTTTATGATGCTTATCTGTAAGTTTTTGTCAGTCATTAATTTGCAGAAAACATTGTTCTCCTCTCCTCTCTGTAGTTACATAGCATCCACATACTAATTAAAATAGGCTGTATTGAAAAATACTACTATGTAATTCATACTTATAGGTTTCAGTTATCTTTTCGTGAAGCAGATCACTTAGAAAATGGGAGACCTGATAACCAGATAGCTCTCTGCAGACTCTCAGCAATTATTCCATTAATCATCAATAGTCCTTGAATTTCCTTTTGAATATCACCAAGGTCTATTTTTCATTTGCCTTTTTTTCTGTATTTTTGGAGTAAAAAGTACCTATTTCCCTCTTGGCATTAAGTAGAAAGATCACTAACAAGAGCAACTGACCCTCACAAATAGTGATTTTAATGAGTATGTTTCCATATCTATTGATATTCCTTTTACAGCAAGCTTAAGCTTCAGTCACTTTTGCAAGTCTTACAAACATTAATTGATATTAAACACATCAAACTGAGATTTCATCTTGTCTGTTAAGTAGGAAGAAGAAAGTTAAAATTATATGAAGAAGAAAATTTTGTTCAAGTTCCCACTTCTTCAAGTAGAAAAGAAAATGTTTATAAATTGGACTTTTAGATTGTATATTGGTTCATGCTTTTTAGAAGATGCATGAAGTATCTCTCTCTCTTCATATTAGTGCAGGTAATTGCTTTACAAGTCCCAGTAGGCAAACTGTGTAGGTTATCCCAAACTCCAGATTATTTGGCAGAGAGCAACTAATATCCTCCATTTATATAGGATCTTTGGGATTTTCTCAGCATGTGCTATTTTAAAAGAAATACACACTGCAAAGGCAGCCCATAATCAAGATTCCTAACTCCATACTCAAGGTAAATGGGAGAAAATAAACTCTAATGCAACCAGAGGAGGGTGAATGCACAGTATTAAAGTGCTTGTAGCAATGCTGCCCCATGTTTTTCCAAAACTTTTGCCTCAGACTAGTCAATAGAGCTTTAAACTGGGTTTACTGCAGTGTCGTGGTTTAAGCCATAAATCAGCCACGCAGTTTGTTCACTCACTTCCCCCTTTTTCTTCCCTCTGCTCCT
>JAOEHY010000347.1:0-14658 GCA_025447955.1 Psilopsiagon aurifrons | reverse complement strand
CAGCGCTGTTCTCAGGCCACAAGTCAAAAACACAGTGCTGCACCAACTACTAAGAAGGAGAATAATGACTGCTACTGATGAACCCATGACATGCAGTCTTTTGCAGGCAGTATTGGGAGCACACATTCCATAATTTTGATCAATCTAGGACATGTTTATCCATTTGTGGTTGCAACACGTGAGGATATGTACCATAAAATATAACATTTTATATGCTCAAAGTGACTCAAGGATACCATACTAGACTGCACTGCAGTGGAAGAACACTGACAGCATAAACTGTATGCAAGAAGATAGTTATTTTTTTATCAGGGTACATTAGCATTTCATCTGGAATCAAAACCTCCTGATGGTAGAGGCTCAAGGTCCATTTGCACGTCCTGTCAGTATTGGTCAGTTTGCCAACATTGGGGTATTGACATCTCTGAAATACCACTGTAGCACAGAAAGAAGTTATGCTACTGAACTTCTAGTTACTAGAAATGAAACAGTAAACAATGTCTTTGCCTACATTCCCATTTCAAGTGCCTGCGACTGGTTAGGAAGGGAGGAGTGAATAGGCTGTCTTTTCTTCTAGAAGGGGCAGGAAATGATACAACATATTACACTGCAAGTAACTTTACATTAAAACACTTGTCATTTCCAGGGAAGAAGAATTTCTGTTTGGGTGAGGTTTTTTGTATCTGCCTGAACAGAGGTCTCGCAGATATCAGAGGGCTGCTACCAAGGTGCCTTATGATTTGCAAAAAGAAATAGAGCAGTTCATTTCATCTATGCCATATGAAAATAAATGTTAATGTAGTCAGGAAGGATAAAGTGGAATGGGCAAGTGTGTAAAACAGAACTGACAAAGATGATGTTAAAAGCTTTTCAAGAGGGGTTGAGGGTTTCTCTTTTTATAGTCAGTAGTACAGTGGTGTAGCCAGCAGCAGTACTTGAAGAGACAAAGCATAATTCAACAGAGTCTCTTCATTAACATTAAAAAACACACTTACATGACTAGTGGCAACTAATTCGGAATTTTTTATACCATGGTCCAGTAAGAAAAACTGGCATCAAGCGGTTTAGTTCAAGTTTATTCATTCTGCTCAGACGTCCAAGAAGCTAGATGCCTCATCATTCTGTCATTTAAGTAGCTGCATCTAGCTGGCACTATGATCTTGAATTTCTTCTCAAGCTAATGAGAAAAACTAAGAAAAACTTATTTGATACAGCTTTTTCGTCCATTTCCTTTATCAAAATTATAGACATGGACCTAGCTAGTAATATATCTTATTAACCCTTTTCTAAAATTTTTGGGAAAGATGCTAAAGTTGGTTTTTTTTTCCTGTTTGCAAGTCACCAAACTGTAATTTCAGGTTTCTTTCATTTTTTCCAACAGTCTAGTCTACACAGGATGAATACAGAGATGGATGTAACCTGTAACCCACACCAGTCTACAGGCTGAAGAGTTAGGATGGGCTAGTATGCACACTATTGCTGTAAGAGCTACTAATGTGTGAGAAAAGCACATGTCTAATAGAGATTTACAGTGCTAGTATCAAAGCTATCTTGTTTCTCAGGTTAAAAGGTGAGCAAAAGCACCCAGGTCTGTCTGTGGCTAGCCATGTAGAAATACCCCAAGGATTACAGGGGAGATTATGAAAGAATCTGTCATACCTTCTCTAGGAATTCAGTACAATCGGGTGCCTCTCTGATGCTTGTACACTAACATGCACAACACGGGGAATAGGAGGAACTAGAAGCCTGTTGCATACAGTCTTATCAGTACCACAGAGACAAGGTGTGATAGCTCAAATGACTGTAACACTGCCATGGATGAATGCTGACTTTTTAGGAAGGACAGTAATGAGTGGTGTCCCTCAGGGGTTGGTGTTGGGACTGATCCTGTTCAACATCTTTTTCGACAACAGGAACAGTGAGACTGAGTGCACCCTCAGCAAGTTTGCCAATGACAATCAGCTGGTGTGGTTCGGTTGATATGCTGGAGGGAAGGGATGTCATCCAAAGAGGTGGGCCAATGCCAACCTCATGAAGTTCAACTATGCCAAGTGCAAGGTCTACACCTGGGTCAGAGCAATCCCAGGCACAGCTACAGGTTGAGTAAAGAGATTCAGAGCATCCCTGAGGAGAAGAACTTGGAGGTACTGGTAGAAACTGAACATGAGCTGGCTTAAACGTGCACTCGCAGCCCAGAAAGCCAACCATATCCTGGGCTGCATCAAAAGGAGCATGACCAGCAGGTTGAAGGAGGTGATCCTGCCCCTCTACTCTGCTCTCATGTGACACTACTTGGAGTTTTGCATACACTTCTGGTATCCTCAACATAAAAAGGACATGGAGCTGTTGGAATAAGTCCAGAGGAGGGCCACGAGGACGATCAGGGGACTGGAGCACCTCCCATATGAAGACAGGCTGAGAAGGTTGGAGCTGTTCAGCCTGGAGAAGAGAAGGATGCATGGAGACCTCATAGCAGCCTTCCAGTATCTGAAGGGGGCCTATAGGGATGCTGGGGAGGGACTATTCATTTGGGACTGTAGTGACAGGACAAGGGGTAATGGGCTTAAACTTAAATAGGGGAAATTCGGGTTAGATATAAAGAAGAAGTTCCTTATTGTGAGGGTGGTAAGGCACTGGAACAGGGTGCCCAAAGAAGTGGTGAATGCTCCATCCCTGGCAGAGTTCAAGGCCAGTTTGGACAGAGCCTTGGGTGACATGGTCTAGTGTGTGGCATCCCTGCCCATAGCAGGGGGGTTGTAACTAGATGATGTTAAGGTCCTTTCCAACTCTAACTATTCAATGATTCTATGATTCAAGAAAATAAAGACATCCCCTAACCCAGTCCAAAATCTCATCATGTCAGGAAATCTCAGAAGACACACAAATGTCATGGAGAGTGAGACAGCTTGCTAGAATCTACAGATCATGTTCTCCCAGACATATTTTTTATTCTTGTTCATGTGATTCTAGAAGGGAAGTGGAATTTCTACATATGATTATTCTCCGATTGCCCAGAGACACTATTTTAGTGAGCACAATATTGGAGACATTCTTTACATACTACCGAGAGATCAAACTTTCATTAGTTCAGTCTTATTTCCCTCTGGGTTGCCCTCAGTCTGCATCTTTCTCTCTACTCTGTGAGATTTAATATTCTAGCTTTTGCAACAATGTCTAGAATTACATGACGATGATCCCACGCTCTTACAGTAACCTGGTTCATTCTCTTCTATCTTCTCCTGCTCCTCTGAACTGATATTTGTCTCTAGAGGAAATGAAACTTGAACATTAACTTTCCTGAAGGCAAGTGCTTTTTAATACATTTTTAAAGTGATCACAAGGGTTGTTTTATTACTTATACATTCCAAGAATGTAATCACTATCTGCTCTGAGAGTCATAGCTACTGTTTCAAAGGGAAAATCAAATACTTGCACACCAGTGCTATCCCTTCTCTCTCCCCAGTCTTCCTGCTATCAAGGAGAAGACACAGGCAGGTACTCCAGGCAGTTCAAGGTCAATGGAACTTGTATTCTTGGATCAGTTGTAAGCTTAAAAAAGTCACATCTGGGATGGCTTACAAGACTGGAGACAACAGTGTCAATGGTCATGGCCCTCAACCTGGAAGTTTAGAAGTCCAGGACTCCGTAGTTTTCTATGGAGCATAGATGCTCTTCATTCAGATGTAGTTTCTACCTCACCACTTCCCCCTACAAATCTCTAACATGCCTATGGCACAGTTGAAGTCTTCAGGGATGTCCTGTGAAGTATCAACCATTGGATTAAGCTCTTGAGCTATAAAATACTTAATAAATTGTATGTTGTGATGATATGATATTATATATGATATCATATGATGATATGCTTAAGCACCAATTATAGACCATTTACCACACTGCTGTGAGGACATCCAGGTATACAGGTGTCCCAGTCTTCCACACTTGGTACAGACCAGCCATTGGTCCTGCCTGTGAGCTCTCAGGGTAGACAAGATAGACACTTGCCCTTGGCCTCTGAGAGCTAGAAACTCCAGTCAAACTGCAAGTGCTAACTTGCTGGACTCCAGCCATAGCATGTTCACTTCCAGAATACTATCTTCATGGGAGACTGCCTGCTTGCAGCTTGACTCTTTTGAAGGCATAAACCCACAAAAATTTAATCAGGCCTTACACAGACTCTACTAGCCTTTGTTTTTTATTGTTTCTTCATTAATTTTCCTTGCCAGTGTCTAGTGATCATTCTCAATCATGAGGCCATCCCTCAACCAGCTTTGTAGTACACTTTCTTCTCTCTTGCTGCCATATATTCATTTGCTTCTTATCTGATTATCTCTCTGCCAACTTTGATTTCACAAAGTTGCACCCCATATTGGGCTGCCAGCAAACAAGCGCCTTTCTACATACTGACTGCCTCCGCTGATTATCTAGAACTGTGTCCTATTGTAGTTAATGACAAAACTCACTCAAGTACAACACAGCCAGTCTAAGGGAGGCTTCCACCTTTTTAAAAAAAGAGCAGGTGAGCTTGGTTGAGAAAAGACAAAAAAAAAAAAAAAAAAACAGAACACAAAACCAAACATGGGAATACTGTTACTTTAATGCTTTGTATCCTGTATAATGCTTGTAAAATGCCTGAAGACTTCCAGAGTCTTCACAGTTATTGGAGAAGACAATAAGAAATAGAAATGAGTTGCTTGGAAAGATTAATGTTTTCTTAACCTTTATAAATAAACCTTCTGTATCTTTTGACACCTGAAAGCATAATTTGCTTGGTTCCACACACTGCAATATTTCATGCTTCTTATTAAGTTTTAATCTGCATGAAAACACAACATAAGCTAAGAAGATAGTTATCAATCAATATTATTATATTATTTTCTATGATTAAAATTTGAATGATTGACAAAATATAAGAGTTTTTAAATATTGTATAAGCATTAATATAACCAAAACACATGGTACAAGAAGTTATTATCCATGCATAACTAGGAAACACAACAAAATGCGTTCTGCTGTTTAGACAGATAGAATGAAGTTCAATTGACTTAACTTTAGCCAATCAGAAATTAGCTATCTTGTCCGGAACAGTAGTCAAATCACAGGGAAAAAAAAAAGAAAAGGGGGCACCTCCTGAGCAATTCACCCACTCTGTCATGAGGCAGATGCCTGAGGTATGTAGGATAGATCACCTTTTGGAAAATGTTCTTTCTTTTAGTGCCTTTCCTGCTGGTAAGAAGGTGCCCAGGCAACAAGCTTAAGTCAGATACTGACCTTTTAGATTAGCTAGCACTAGGTGAAATTAATCCCTCCTCCACAAGGTCTTCCCTTTCACAGGGTTTTCACATTGCTCCATGTGATTGATTGGCATTGTGCTTGTAAGTACAATATGAGGGCCAATGGAAACATCTTTTTACGTGCTACTCCTCCCAGAGGTTGACTTGGATTTCCATCAAAGTCAGTGGAAGGAGAACACGGACTCTGAAATCCTACTGACTGTAGTTCTATTCATTGCTCTGCTCCCCTAAGAGCAACAGCCTCAGGCTCTGAAACTTATCACTATACATCCATCCCAGTTCACATCCTTTGTCTTCCACAGCTAGCAAAATAGCTGTCAGGATTTTTAACTCCAGGTTATGAACACTGCACATCGCTTCAGTATTGGCAAAATAAAAATATTCTAAAATCCACACCCTTATTGATCTTTTTAGGTATTGTGAGCAGTAATGACTTTTGTTTGTAGTGAATGCTTCTTTGATCACTTCAGAAGAAAATACAGTTCACTTAAATATGGAGAAGTAAGTTCTCTTTACTTGAGAAAAACTGCTCCTGTGTATCTCTTCACTGTTGAGGGTGTGAGGCACTAATGAGAGATGACAAATAGGCTACACTCTTAAAAGGTTGGCTGTAAAGATGAGTAATGTAAACCTGACGCATAAAAAAAGAAGTCGTATGGCATATGATCTTGTCTAGAGCAAAAATTAAATACACAAAGTATTGTGGTGATATAGTGGAGAATCAATTCCTTCTACCTCATTTATTGGCTGATACTCTATCATACAGAAAAGAATTAGCAAGAACTTAAAAAAATCCCCAGAAAATGTAAAAGGTACATTTAAGCTATTCATGGATACGACATACACAAATGTATCCCAACACCATTTGTATTTCATCATTTATGAAGAAGTATGTGTGAAGATAGGCTGAGAAAGTTGGGGCTGTTCAGCCTGGAGAAGAGAAGGCTGCGTGGAGACCTCATAGCAGCCTTCCAGTATCTGAAAGTGGCCTATAAGGATGCTGGGGAGGGACTCTTCATTAGGGACTGTAGTGATAGCACAAGGGGTAACAGGTGAAAACTTAAACAGGGGAAGTTTAGATTGGATATAAGGAGGACGTTCTTTGCTGAAAGGATGGTGAGGCGCTGGAATGGGTTGCCCAAGGAAGTTTTGAATGCTCCATCTCTGGTGGTGTTCAAGGCCAGGTTGGACAGAGCTTTGGGTCACATGGTTTAGTGTGAGGTGTCCCTGCCCATGTCAGGGGGGTTGGAACTGGATGATCTTAAGGTCCTTTCCAGCCCTGACTATTCTATGATTCTGTAATTTCTTGTAGTTTCTGTAACATGAAAGACTAATTTGAAGGCTGCTTCCCTGTTCCTTCCGAAGCATTGTATAAAAATACAAGTGATTTTAGAATGGAAGTTACAAATTCATGTTTAGCTTTTTTATCAACAAGTCCACAAATCCTGAAAAAGAGGAATGTCTGAAATAATATACTACAAAAGGGAAACATTTGCATGCACTGCTTGATTTGTGTTTTTTCAGAGTACTGTATATGAACCAGGGGAGCTTGGAATTTCTCCCATAGAGCAAAACAGAAAAATAGCTCACAAATGATTTCTTCAATCTAGAAAAAGTTTTATGTTCATCAGCATCTTAATTCAATGTTCCAAATAAAAATCATAGTACTAAAGACATCCAGGTCTGTAGAGATTAATTTCTTTCTAAAACAAAGAATAAATCTGGAAAGTATGGAATTGATGCTACACTTACCGTTTTTTCCACTAGGACGGACAGTGGAAGAAGGCACAGGCATTAAGAGCATATCAAATTACAGTGGGTTGTTTTGTCTCCATCCAATTACAAATTACGAAAAAACCATGGCATCCACTTGGAATTTGATTACAGCAAAGCAGAGACTCAGAGAAAGCAGCTTGTTAGAAGTGGTAGCTGATACCCTGCAACTAAACACCTGGTAGATTGATATTTTTTTAGGTGACAAATATTTCTTTTACACTTGGTATTTTTCATTTAAAAATGGAAGACAAAATATTTAGGCAAAATCCATACTTATAATGTATTTCATGAATGTTAAGGTGCATTTCTACTGGGAAAAGTAGTTCTTACAAAATTATCCAGGGTCTTTTGTCAGTGATTTTGAAAATGTTATACATAATGTCCACTATAATACTGTAAGTGCATTATTTTGTCTGCGAGTGCTTATATACATGTCATAATTTTGTTGAAAATCATGATTTATACTTAGGATTTCATTTGAAACATGCTTTTCCTGAAAAATTTTCATATTATATACTAGGCAGTGGTTTTTTTGTACTTAAAACCTTTCTCACAGAGCCATCATTTTGCAGCTCACAGAGATAACAACAGCAGATGTTCTTTTACATATATATAAGGATCAAAATGTAGGTATTTGCTTTTATATTTTTTTTTCTGGAAAGCCTATGGAAGATTATAAAGTTAAACGAGCACTGCAACACATTCAAGTTGTATCCCCCTTTTGCATTTCCTAAAGAACAGAGAGTGCTTGACATTTTATCTTTATTGTGTCTCAGCTGTAAGGCTTCAGCTATAGTTTGAGATGTTAGCATTAATATGTTAATTGCTTGAACATCACTTTTTAAATATACTGTGACAGGTACTGAATAGCACAAACTATGTATGTATACTAATGCACTTTTTTCTCAGATTCCTGTATTATTCTAATCTTGCAAATTCTTTGAACAGTAAAAGGTTTATTTTTAGAGAGAGCGTGTTCTTCCAGAGGTTCTACTTCTTAGGAAGATATAGATGTAAATGAAACTTGGACTCCTCCAGTTTCAAAGAGGCTTTATTAGAAAGATTTCAAATCATATATTCTACTCCATAGGTTAAAGATATATTCATTACAAAAGAAAGGTCAATGCACATACTGGAAAAAAAATCCTAGCAAACTGGGGCAACTGGTACATGGGTTTAATTGTACTTTGCTTCTTTGCTTTTATATCAGTGCTGAAGAGCTTCCAACCCTATTAATGCTCTGTGTATTCTACACAATCAGAAATAAACTTTGGGTATTTTGCCAAAAGCATTGCTGCATTGAACTACCTTGTCTTCTCCCTGTTGTCTTTTTCTGTGTAAATCTACTACTTGTCTCCCTCTCTTCCACCGGTATAATCCTAGACTTTCTCTTCATCTGTCACACATTACAGCTGCTCCTGGATGCAGCAAGCTGTTTCACATGGTGAAGGAATATAGGAAATAAGAATTATTGCCTGTCCATTAATCTCATGGCTTTGGCTCTTAGAACCAAAGCAAGACCTAGGTTTTTGAAACCCACCATTTGCATGTAACCTTAACTTAGAAGGAAAGAAAAAGTTCTTCTTCTTTGTACTTGGTGGGAGAGAAGTAAAAGAGTTATCTTTATCTGCTGCACATCTACAGATATTAGGCTGGGACAGAGGTTAACCCATTTTCAATATACAGTGTTTTAAAGTAAGACAGCTGGGACAAAAAAAACACTGATACAAACACAATATGATTTACTACCACTATGTAGGAAAGAAATGCTGGGTCACAGTATGGCACTATTAATATGTCATCCCTGCTCAGCAGTAGTCAAAAAGCTCACAAACAAAAGGTTCACCATTCAAGACAGCCTCACATCTTGAGTACTGGGTGCGCCCCATCTATAATACCTTAAAATGTGCAGTTGACTTGAAATGGGGGGCAAAGAAAAGCAACAAAGATAATGGGAAGTGTGGAAAAGCTGTTTAGGAGGAGTGTTTAAGAGAAGAGACCACATACACCATGACTGTTCAGCCTGGAAAACAAGACAAATGAAATAAAGCCTAAATTCGAGGTCCATACAACTAGAAAGACAATTATTTTATCTTCCAACACAGCAGCAAAGAACAACCTACTGATTAGAAAATAGTTGCGTTTCACTCATAAATCTATCCCAATGTCAAAACTATTAATGGTATTAAAAGTAGATGAATAATGGAGAGCTAATTTAATTTGCAGTTGTTAAACATAATGGTCTTAAATAAAACCTTAAGAAAATCCTGTGCCACAAAATGCTGGGAACTGGGAGAAGACCAAGGGAAGGAACACTGCACATTTGCTCAGCTCCACAGCATCTGCTTCACAGTGCTGCAGGAGGCAAGATTCACAGCTGAATAAAGCTTTGATCTAAAGGAGCAGAGCAAATATTGCACTCTTATGATAACCCATAACTGACAAAGTGCTTCTTCTGAGACTTGTTTAAATTCAAAATAGTATGTAAAGCAGCCACCTGCCTCCCTTTTCACCATAATGGTTCTGGTGACAATTGGAAGACACAAAATGAGCCAGATTACATTTTATGCCCTTCCCAAGAGGCCCTTCCTTCTCAGAGCAATAGTACTCGGCAGCCTATTATGATGTTCCCATCTGTCTTAGTCGTCATGCAGCCAAGCTGCATGTATTTAGCTTGCATGTATTTAGCTCCTTAACCTTTCCTCAATAGTCAATTTCTCTAACTCAGTAATCAAGATTGTCTTACAGTGAGAGAAAGTAAATCCTATATTCAGAAATTTGGCTTCAGACAGCAACTCCTGCAAAAAGAGATGTAGAAATTCTCTAGGTCCCCTGTACTACTTTTTTTTTTTTTTTTTTTTTGATAAATATGTATACTTAGAGGGGGAAACAAGAAGCAAAAAGGAATTGCCATGTTTGGAAAAAACATGGGCATTGGATAGGAATGACCACTGAAAAGTCTAAGAGCAAAAGGCAGGATTAAGATATGTTTTGTTCTTTCCTAGTGGATTATCAAGGGACTGGAGCACCTCCCGTGTGAAGATAGGATGAGAAAGTTGGGGCTGTTCAGCCTGGAGAAGAGAAGCCTGCATGGAGACCTCATAGCAGCTTTCCAGTATCTGAAGGGGCTATAGGGATGCTGGGGAGGGACTCTTCATTAGGGACTGTAGTGATAGGACCAGGGGTAATGGGTTCAAACTTAAACAGGGGAGGTTTAGATTGGATATGAGGAAAAATTCTTTACTGTAAGGGTGGTGAGGCACTGGAATGAGTTACCCAGGGAAGTTGTGAATGCTCCATCTCTGGTGGTGTTCAAGGCCGAGCTGCACAGAGCCTTGGGTGGCATGGTTTATTGTGTGGCATCCTTGCCCATGGCAGGGGGGTTGGAACTAGATAATCTTCAGGTCCTTTCCAACCCTAACTATTCTATGATTCTGTGATTCTGAGATTATGAAAAAGCATCCATCCGTCCAGCCATTCATCCGTCCATCCATCCATCCAGCCAGCCAGCCAGCCAGCCAGCCAGCCATCCATCCATCCATCCATCCATCCATCCGTCCGTCCGTCCGTCCGTCCGTCCGTCCGTCCGTCCATCCATCCATCCATCCATCCATCTATCCTTCTGTTCTTCCTTCCTTTGTGGCTTCCTTCTGTCCCTCCCTCATCCCTCTTTGCTTGTGCTAAAACTGGTCCGTGGCTTTGAGACATTCCAGGAGCAATGCAGACCTCTAGAGATTCATGTCCTAATAGGCATAAATCTTTGGCTATTTAATGAAACTACCTATATTTCAGAATGCTTATTTCAAGACAATCTTTTGCAACTTATTTGACTATTTGAAATTGTATTTTAGCACTGATTTCTAAAAGAAATCAGTTAAAAATACGTATATACGTAACTGGGAGGAATGTAAATCAGCCTGTGCCCCATCTTTGAAAATTTTCTTCTTTTTGGTAAGTGAAATGGACTTTTTTATTGCTGATTCAAGCTAGACTTTCACAGCTGCTGAGATAGAAAATTTCTATGGAACACAGCCCACATAAACTGCTTTGTGATGAACAAGAACCTCTACACACTGCAATATCAGCAAATTAATTTACTGCAATCTTTGATAGCATTTATTTTCATGCTCTGTATATTACTGACTGATTAGTGATATTGAATTAGAAACAGTATCAGTATGGAGGTGATGAGGCTTATGCAATATACTTTTTTAGAAAAGTATGCATATTATATACCTGGTATTATATTTTGCTGGTTAATTTTACCTTTTTAATTCATTAATTAAATATGACTTACATTATCCAAGGAAGCTTGCAGTTGCATAATGCCACAAATCCTAATGTGAACCTATTTCCCATATTTTTTTTTTTAGGAGGCTAAACCAAAACAAAAGCTTTTTAATTAGGAAGAACATGCTGTTACTAATTTTGATCTTTACTTGGATCTAGCCAAAAGTGTACTTGGGATATTAAACTTAATGTTCATACAGTGAATGTGTACGGTCTAGTCAGTTACAAAGCTGATGCTGTACAGGCTTTTGTTTAGCACTGTGCTGCCTAAAATTATGAATGGCAGCTTTTAAGAAAACTTTGAAAGGAATTTTAATGCCACAGACTTCTCCTGCAAATACACTAAGAAGTACCTGTCATTGCCCAGTTGTGTGAGTAGTCATTAATGAAGTATTAATGAAGCTCCATAGCTGTTATAGTTGCTTCTGGCTTTGCCAACCCTCCATATTCGTGTGCTTACTACTTCTCTGCATGAGGATTGCTTTTCTAAAATTTAAGTAAAAAAACTCACCTTATTGTCTTCCAAAAACAATTAAGAGACATAAAACTGCTCTGAAGCAATTCCTTGGGTTTAAAGCAAGACCTCGTCAAGGTTGCCTTTCCGTGTACTGTTTGCCATGGTTATGTTTATGTTCATCTCCACAATTCATGTAACAAGACTCGCAGTGGGTCTTGTGAGTTCTCTGTGGAAGGAGGAGTGATAGTTTCTCATAGGTTGCACTTGCTCATCTCCTCAAACAGACACAGCCACAATCAGCAAGATGCATGTGTCCAAGCTGTCCAGAATTTCTTATGTGCAGCCCAGAGGGCAAGGGACATCTACTGAGTCCTCACTATGACTTCTGGGTTCCTCTTGCTTGGCAGCGACAGGTTCATGTTTGTGTGGGTTTTTCAAGGCTCTCGTTAGGAGTCCAACAATTATTGCAGTGGAATCTTTCAACTCATAGCATTGTTACCTCATCCTCTGTATATCTTAGACTAGGTTGCCAGACACTGCCTTTGGATGCTTCTTCTGGATATCTTTGTAGCTACCATCAACCTTTTGGTCTAGAAGAGAAGAGCACGTAAAATGTAACCTACAGCCTGCGTGTAAAACTTGTTCACTGAACAAGTTCAGCTGAAAAACTCAGCAGAATGAGGACTAAACAGCATAAGCCCATGTGTTGAGTCTTCTCAGCTTCTATAAATTGATCATCACATTACTAGGACTGAAGGACCCTAGAAGGAACTTACAAGGCATGCTGCAGTGTTCATTTCCTCCAAAGAGACCAGAGACTTCTCTGTTCTCTGATGTAAAAGACTTCATGCCTTGTTTTACTGTCTTACAGAAGTATTCGCTTAGAATCTCTGAACCGATGAAATTAAAGACAAAATAAAAAGTTTAGCCCAACAGAAATCCATCCTTGTTTATGGACTCTGTCACCTCTCTCAGAATCGAAATAAACCACGAATTTTAAGGATTTAATCCGCCTTATAAAGATTTCGCATCCTTTTGGAACTGGCAAAAATTCTGGCATTCTGAACTAAAAGAATCTTTTATTCTTCAACCTTTTATTCTTCAGAGAAATTAAAAGAGTGTCTTGAATTACCAAGAAAAAAAAATTTCTTTCAATGATTGGCTGGGGTTTGGGCTGTGAAAACTGCTTATTCTTTACAACATACTATAGTGAAGAGAGAGTTGGTATCTGCACAGCTGCTGCTGCTGCTGATCTGAACTACCTCTCTCTCTCCTAATAGCTTGCCCACTGCTGTAATCTTGGCGACTTTACCTGGATATTACTGGCATAATTACTTCTTCTTTAATGCAAAGAATGAGTTTGTAAATGAGTAGCTATTAGTAGGAAGCATACTGTGGACAGGAGAGATTTAGTTTAATGCAGCTTTCCTGAACTGTATTTTCTATCCATTTCATGTAACATAAATTGCTCAATAGCTGAAAACCCCTTTATTTTAATATTTGGAATTCTTTTCATTAATAATGGGTATTCTGATAGAAAGAAAAGGTGATTATATGAATGCCAGAAGTGAAATAGAGTAAAATTTTCTTTATAATAAAACAAAATTTAAATAGTAATAACCTTTGATGACATTTTATGCATAACAAAGGAGGGGGAAAATGTGTATCATAGCCCAGTATGCAAGGGGGTAGGAAGAATGATACTGAATGTTGCTTTATAAAATAACATTATAGTAATTCAATTTGTGACAAATTACAGCTTTAAAAATCTCTTAATATTCTGCCATACTTGTATTATTTAAACTTTACCTTTGCCACTGAGGAAACAATGCTGTACTAATGGACACATAAATCTTTCTTCAGAAGTATTTCAAGACACAAGGATTAGAAAAATCATTAAGTATTTGATGACAATTTCAGCATCTGCCTGATTCAGAAGCAGATCTATTCCCACAAAACTACAGACAGAATGATAAAAAGATCAATAAAATTCTTCTTATGTGTACCATACGAAGGAAATAAAATGAAGATACAGAAGATGCAATGGATTCATAAATGAAAGTGCAGATAGAATGTAATTTGATTCCCTCATATTTTTGTTCCATTGAAAGAACAAAACCAGGACAAAAATCATTATAAATATTCTAAGGTAATTCTAAGGTAAATTCTAAGGATTTTTTCACTACTTTCAGCTGAGATGGATCATCATTTATGCTTAGCTTTTGCTATAACCGTCTTTGTGGATGTAAAAAGAATGCTGACATGATATAATTCATCTACAGATCTCACAACACAGTTTTCTATCACTTAGCCCATGTTCAGAATAGAAAGTACTATAGCATATTTCACCTCCTTTGCAGTGGTAGCTGCAGACACTGAAAGTTGTACTATGGTAGGATAAAGATGTATCTGTTGTTGTTTCATCTTATTCAACTGATATAGCTAGGTGAGATTAAAGTTATTTTAATCAGAGATGCATATGCTGCTGATCTGTTAATATTAAGCCTTACACATTATTTATTCCAGGTGTACTGATAGTAAAACCTGAGGTACGAAAACAGAATGCCACAGAGAAAATAAGAGCTGGGAAAGACTCAGAAGTTGCTTTATGCTTCTATGGTGTCATGGCTCAAGCTCTGTCAGCCACGCAGCCCCTCTCTCACTCCCCCCCTCTTCCTCCCCCCCACTCCCGGAGAGATGGGGAGGAGAATTGAAAGAATGTAACTCCCATGGGCTGAGATAAGAACAGTCCAGTAACTAAGGTATAATAACACAAACCACTGCTGCTACCACCAATAATAATAATGATAAGGGAAATAACAAGGGAAGAGAATACAACTGCTC